>JZLH01S0081809.1:44384-66428 GCA_001188425.1 Eucidaris tribuloides | reverse complement strand
GGAATTCAAGAGAGATTATCTAGAGGCACTAGAAGGGTAACAGATGTACAGACAGCGCATATTACAGACAAGGAATCTCATTTTCAGCCCTCCAGAAATACATCACTCATGCCCCTTCTGTGAAATCTGAAGATCAGTAATTACCCCAAATTTGAAAAATGCACCAAAATGTAACTGTCACACAACTGTAGCTCCCTAGTAGACTCATGTGAAGCCTACTATAGTCTTCTTCAGGAGTACTACATTTATTTCAGTAATTATGTAGGCCGAGAGGTCTGTGAATAATAATATGCATGTGACTTATGCATAAAATTAGTCATGTTTATAAATGCATATGATGTGTAATTGTGAATAAGTTTCACATAATCATACATGATGAAAACCCACACACTGTAAGGATCTGAAAATAGACTAATAGACTATACATAATTCCACTAAAAGCGAGTTTTTGACTGCTAGATACTTTGCTTAAAGGGAGAAGGCGCCAGCAACTAACAGGCATAAGTTAAGAAAATAAATGACATTGTGAGTATTGTGAAAATTATGGTACATGGTGACAGCCTAAATAAGGGGTATTGTGTGATGCTCACCCTCATCAAGGCCCTATAAATTAGTTAATTTGTGTTTATTTTACGTCTTTGTAAGTTTTACCCTAAGGCAAAACTTGCAGAAACAGCTATAGGGGGAGCTTATCAATTCAAACAGTGCATACATTACCACGGTGCCGCTAACACACGTCGCGTGGCATGCATTGGTCACGCAGCATGCATTGGTCACGCATGGTCAGCTCCCTGCAGTGCACATGCAATCTGATTGGTTGGCAAGAACTCAAATATTTTCTTAACTTATGCCTGTTAGTTGCTGGCGCCTTCTCCCTTTAAAGCCCAAGTTTAGTTTTGGGGATTTCTTTTTTATTTGAAAGCTTTATGCCCAAAGGTCACATCACACCAATAACAGATTCTGAAAGTCTTTCGTTTTGTTTATATTAATTAATGAAAAATCTCCAGGGGGACCCCCCCCCCCCGACGATTTTACGGGGTACCCCGAGCGATTTTCGACTATGGTTAATAAGGTGTTAAGGGTATCAGAGTTATACCTCATCAGAAAGAGCAGACTCTGATCTTTCTGATGAGGTATAATTTGGATAACCTAAACACTGTATTAACCCTTTGGATGCTATAATGTAAAATATAGTCGAAAATTGCCCATGAGGTCCCCTCCATCCCCAAAACGACAGACATTCAGAATCTGTTATTGTTGTGATGTGACCTTTGGGCATAAAGCTTCCAAATAAAAAAGAAATCCCCACAACTTAACTTGGGCTTTAAGGTTACAGAAGGTTAATTTTAAGCGTGCAAAAGAGACGCTCTGTCTTTAAGGTGTCACTGGGACCATTTCACATGATGATCCAATCATAACTGCAAACTATAATTGTAATCATGAAATTTACCAACATTTTGTATACAAAACAAATGCACCATTGCCAATTTGTAGTGACAGTAAAATTTTTTTAAAAATTAATAACTGTCACTGATGTTTTCCTCTGATTTTTCTGGTTGTGATCACAGCAACATGATTTGTGCCTGGATTTCATGATTGGGAGTAGTCCTCAAATTAGGGTAAATCTATTCTAGAATTAATTTGAGTATGCAAGAATTCTACTGTGAACATTTTGTAGTCACAAGTAAACTCAGTTCAAAGGTACTTCCATCAATATGCCTTGTGACAGGCAAATAGACTGCTGTGTAGCATTCTATGGGATTAATTTCTCACAGGGCTCGAGAGAAATAAATTCCTGGTACGTTCATGCTTGATTCTACTTTAAAAAAAAAAATTCGAGACAAACCCTTCCAGTCAAGAGATACACTCCAACCGGTGTCTCTTTCTACCTCCATGGTTCTATCGAAGCATTTTTTTTATTTCTCCCAATCATGTCACTGCCCTTTAAAGGTAAATGACATGATTGGGGGTAGTCCTCAACTTGGGCTGAAACTGCTCTAGAATCAAGTAAACTATGCAAGGATTCTCCTGTGAAAATCTTGTAGTCAAACGTTGACTCATTCTAAAATAAACATCAATATCACTCGTAGCACAGAAACCTGCTGTGTGGCTCTCTACGGGGCTTATTTTTATCGTGCCCGGATAAAATTAAGATACTCCTATGTTTATGCTTGATTCTCCTTAAGTAAACAAATTACAGACAAATCCTCCCAGGTGGGTGATCCACTCCTGCTAGTGTACAGTTGGTATATATTTCAACTCATTTGGTTCTTGAGGCATTTTCAAGTGTTCCCAATCATGTCACTGACCTTTAACAGTCCTGTACAGTTCTTGAACCTATAGATATACTGCATGACTGAGGGAATACTCACAAATAAAAAAGAACAAAAATTGTACATGTATGCAACCAGCTGTAACATATCCAAAGGCACACATATCCAAAGTTTTTTCCCCATTTTTCTTGCTATTATTCATTTTCCTGTTTTATATAACTACATACTTTGATTTATTTCCCATGACGATCATTCAAAAGAAATCTGCACAGTGTTGGAATCTGATCAAAGCAAATAGTTTCCTTTGCTTATGCAGGCATAGCAACCACTTGAAAATGAATGAAAACTCTCCAAAAACAGGAAATAGCGCAATAAAAGAAACTGTAGGTCTATTTGTAAACAAAGTTTTGGTAATTGATTTCTAAAGATAAGTAAAAAAAAAATCAAAATCAACACACTCACTATTGATTCAAATGAATAATTTATTATTACTCTATGCTGAAATAAAAATGGGAGTAAAATTCAATTTTAAAGCAGTTCTGTTCTACACAAACACTTTTTGGGGAGGGGGGAAACTGAGAAAAAAAAAGACATTATATTTGGTGTAGACCTAACAAACTTAACTAGAACCTGATTACACAATAAGCAAACATTTAAATTACTAAATAATTTTCTAGATTTCTTTTCACCTTTTGTGATCTACACAAAGTGCATACCATGTTTAGACGTCACACCACGCAAACAGACCATGCTTGTATGAATACAGACTTACAGAGTCTATAACTTTTGAACAATTTTCAAGATATTAATGCGTCAAAAGAAAACAAATTACATTGGTTTTCATTTCCAAAGTCTGAATGTAGGCCTATGTCCCAGTTTGGGCAATGATGATGATTATTTGTATACAATGTCTGTGTAGCATTTGGAATCTATCCCAGACAAAAGCAATATATCATTTTGAGATGTAAACTGGAGCGATGATATTTGGTAATTCATTTGAGCACTGGGGGTGGGGGTTTGAGGAGAGGGGGCAATGGAGGCATTGATACAAAACAGGTTTTTGCGTGAAAGCAATACATGTCATAGTCTGCAAACTATAATGAGAAATGTACCCCACCCCCTAGCTCCAGCCCCCCTCCCCCATAAGCCTCAGCAAAAGACGTACCTAATCATGTCTGTAGACTGTTATGTTGTGGATCATTACAACAATATCACCATGGAGCTATTTAATAGTTAATAGCTCTGTGATATCATATTAATTTTGTGCCCATACTACTTACAGCATTACCTCCCCACCCCCACCTCCCAATGGAGGAAATATCTGTATTATGCCATGTATTATTAAACAGCAAAGGTACAATAATAGTACAGTTACCTCAATCTCGGGCCGAACAATATTCGGACAAAAATGAACTCTTGGTCGATTATTGAACATGATTGAAAAGCCGGCATTATCTAATAGTTTCCTATCTTGCTATGAAACCTCGGCTCACAAAGAACAAATCTTTTTTCTCCTTTCTTCTCTCCCTCTCTCTCCCTGATTTCTGCTACTGATATGATACATGCGCGTTGAATGATACACAAAGACGCTCTTTCGGGCATGCAGCGATACGTCCCGGATGAGTTATGATCGATGCGCCCAAACGTGGCAGGGAGAAAATTGAAATCTTCAGAACTCTAATAGTTTGTTTAACCACCATACGCATTGATAGCAACAATAGTTCAAATCCACACATTAGGTTTAAGGTGCCGGACAAGTGACTTATATTACTGATTGGATTCTTTCATCAAAATTGGCTTTTATATATACCTGTAGCTGTTATGGATTGTGCCACCACTTTTGTCGCTATAAAAGAGCTTGAATGAAATTGTTCAGACAAAATATTAGCGTTGGCTAAATAACTTCCTTCCGAGTTTGGACTGAATTGAGCATATCGAACAAGCGTTACAATATCAAATCATCAATATCTGAAAGAGGTTCACTCCCATTGGTTTATACGGTCATTGGTTTACACAGCTGTTGCTTGAAATAGTTAATTGGTTCAGAGGGATATAGGTTTAAAAGGTTAATGGATAAAACTTTAATTTATTCCTTTACTTATGTTTTTATTTCAGTATGTTTTGTTTGTTTGCTTGCAGGTTCTACTACCTTTTTTTGGTTAAATAGTATTTGGTCAAAAAGGTTATCAGTTCCAAAGTTTTGGGTTCAAAGGATTATAGTTACAAGTGGTTATTGATTCAAAGGATTATTGGTGTAAAAGTTTATTGTATCCAAGGATTATTGGTTAAAAGGTTTTTGCTTCAAATTTTTACACATTTATACAAAAACTACTCCAATTATTTGGACAATTTTAGTTCATTTTTCTTCTAGGAAGAACCCCCATCCAATAGTTGGAGTGCATTTAGTCTGACAAAAGTGAAAAATCTGCAATTCTATTTGTTTTGTTTCTGTTTTACTGCATACAGATAGAAAGAAAGAAAGAAAGATATATAGATATACAGATAGAAGGATAGATAGATAGATAGATAGATAGATAGATAGATAGATAGATATACAGATAGACAGATAGATATAGGAATATAGATCATAGTTCGTTTTATAGTATCTATGTATAGATGGAATATAGAAAATCTTACAGGCAGATAAGTGGATGGATAGATAGATCAAGTGAAAGATAAATTAATGAACAGACATTTTGACAAAGGTCCAATGTAGTTACATAGACTCGTTGTCCTCTTTGAAGTACCACCTAACAAAAATTCTTGGCAGAGGTGCCTGTAAGAGATCGGCGTTTCCACACTCCTGTAACAAGCTACAAGTTCAGCTCCGTTCATCAACAAGGGCTCGCAGTTTGGATGAAAAGCAATCGTTTCCTGTCGCTGTCTGTGACAAAGCCGGCCGAACTCTTCCATAACCACCAACAACAGGGACACATAAAGTCCGACACAAAAAAGGGAGGGGGGCGCAATAGTCTGGGAGGGCATTGCCCACTCATTAAAGCACTTCACTTGCCCTTGAGTACTTCATTACAATTTCGGGTGAAAGGTGATTTGACAGACAATGAGGGGCAAATTGCCAGAGTCATGGCCCGGCTTGGGCAGCCACACGTAACAGAGTTTTGTCACAGTGAACAACAAAAAACATGTGGGGATAGCTTCGAATGGAGTAAGATCAGGGTTGTTGGCATTTTTTAAATTATTTTTTTGTTTAAATTACTTCGTTTTTTTTTTTGAAGGGGGGGGGGGTATAAGTCACAGATTAAAGTTGCTTTGAATTTAAATTTACTCAAAGATTTAAATCACCTTTTTTTTAAATTGGCAAGCCTAGGTTAAATCAGGTGTAGAGGGAATGTTTCTAAAACTCCCTAAATAAAATCTGTGATTTTTTTAATGTTTTAGATTAAAGTGTTGCCAAAATTTAAAAATTCATTAAAATATACCTGGATTTGACCTAAATGGTTATGTACCACACTCATTTTGCAATTTTACTTGGTCAGTAATACTGGAGTGCTTATCAAACAAATATTTTATCATGAAACTTGATGATCAATATTGAGTACACATATACATGTATGTGCATATGTTCAAATCAAAGTGTACATACATTATTGAACCCAGAAATTAACCAAAGAAACAATAAGGCTATTGCAATGCATTTCAGAATTTTCAGTCCAATAACACATATTCATCCACATATATGTATACCATAATTTGTTTTATGTCTTTGTAATGTATGCACATAAGTAAATTTGTCCTAGTAAGTATAATTAGTCCAGCAAATATGAAGTCATGAGTTTCACATAGCACTTCCATGTATTTGAACATAATCTATTTAGGCTCTTAACCACCCCCATCCCAACTCACCTCCCCCCCCCAACCACCTACCCCCCCCTTAACCACCTCCCCCCCAACCACCTACCCCCCCCCCCTTAACCACCTCCCCCCCCCCTAGTATGAGGTCATGGTATTATTGACCCGACTTCACCCACCGAAAAATAAAAAAACTAGGATCATCCACTGGAACTGCGCTTTGAATGGGCCTGTGGCATGAATGAAAAATTGAGGAATTCAAATGTAACAAAACCTATTCTCTTTTAATCTGTTAGTGGGGGATATTTGCTTATAAACCGCAAACCCACACATGAACCGGGGTTAAATGTGAGAATTAGGTTAGCTGCACAGGCTAAATGTCAGGCACTGATTTTAATTCTAGCAAATTAGCGAGCTCATTAAAACAGATGTTGGACCTCTGAATATTTGCATCATGGGCATATTTTGCTGATCTCTGTCACGTTTTGAGAGCAAGACGTTTTGCCATGTTTGATATAGCCTTTTGAGATTTGCTTTGCATCCGAAAAGTATTACTCATGACCACAGGAATGACCGATCTCTGTTTGAATCAACCAATGAAATTGCGCACTACGCTCCTCTGTCTTGGCCCGCGGTCAACTTTTCGGTGGGTTGAAAGAAATTCTGTCAGTGCTAGTACTACAAAACATATACCATCAAACACCAAATCAGTACACGTTCCTGTTTGAACAAAGCAGTTGAAGCATGCTTGATTAATTTTGCTTTGATAAGTTCCAATTTGGCATGCAAAAATCTACGTGTAGGAATCATTTCATCTAATGAAATAGTGAACACTTCCAGATCGTGACATATTACAGCAACAGTCTGTGAGAACATGGTCCCAGTATGATTGCATATTCAACACCGGATCAAGTACACAGACATGCTGATTGGTTGATTTTTGCTACCAAAATCGGGTAGAAAAATTCGGTAATTCAATGGGCTACCAAAAGAATTCGAAGCAGATCTCAAATGGCCCACGCACTGCATGCTCGGCTGGGCTCGCTTCGCTCGCCCGTCATACTGCGAGAGGGCCTTGTCAAAAGGCCATGTTCGATAGTGCTACCATTACAATTTCCCTTCCCACACACATGTACTGTGATGACCGAGTATACCCAATATCACCTTAAAGTCCAAGAATAATTTTGGTAAATGGTAAAAATGAAATTCTTGGCTATTATTATCAGTTTTTTTTTTTTTTTTGCGTAGACCTACATGATGTTTTAATGTCCTGAAAATTGCTCACTTTGAAACATCACAATTTGTCACTATAAACAATTTCCGGTAGGTTTTATGTTTCAATGTCTGGGTTGACAATAAAATACTTTGTAAAAGATTGACGAAAAGCTTGTCTGATCGACCAAAACTATACTTGGGCTTTAATGGTCCCTGGTTTCCCTAACTTCACCAGCTAGGGAATTCTAGGACAGAAATCATGATGTGACAAAATCACTTTAAATCTCTTATCCTTTTTGACCTCTTTTCTGTATCATTAGTCGCTCTTTTAAAAAATTTACTGTCTTTCAAAACGTTCCACGGACCTTGATGCCGGATTTGTTCATGCTGCTGTTTGATGTCTGTAGCTCAGTGTATCGACCGATCAATCGCAAAACCTTGCTTTTTGATCACTTGCTGAACCCGGATTTTTGTGTTCCCTCTACAATCTTATCCAGGAACTTCACGGGAGAGTTTCTTGTAGGTTTTCAAAGGCAGTGTATAGTTTCTGTGAATGGAGAAAAATGAAATTTTCCATTCCCAGAATTGAAATTTTCTGTGTATTTCTTTTTTCTTTTGCAACCTTGATGAGAACAAAATTTTGATATAGCAATTAAAGTAATCTTTCTGGTCATATGGAGTTTGTTATGATGACAGTCTACCGTACAATGCCTTTAAAGCACAACTATTGTTTTGGTCGATTAGACAACCTTTTCATCAACCTTTAACAAAGTACGCTATTGTCAAGACAGACATCATAAAACAACACCAAACCTCCTAAAAATCATTCAGAATTATAATTACCGGTATGATTCTTATATCACCTGTTTTCAAAAAATCTAAAATGTCACTGTAGAATAGAAGAGAGTAATTCAAAACAACAAAACACTTTGTTTTTAACAAGATCTCTACACAAACCATCATTGTGACATAGTACTAACACAGAAACCAACATGTGGGGCAATGTTACTACAAAATGGGGGCAGCGATGGCAAATTCAAACTGCCAATCCTACAACCACTCTATTTATTACATTTGAAGTGAACTATTCCCATAGGAATAGACCCTTACAACCATGCAAACGCAATATACCTTCCCTGGAATGGGGAACTCTGCTGAAAGATTTTTCCATCATCATCCAGTACCTACTCCAGTAGTTCATCTTTAGAGACACAAGCTAACATTGTGGAGTTTCAAATCAAAAAATTGTCAAACTTTGCAATCTGAGCTACATTGTAGTGTTTAAATGGACAAATAAACACCCTAGAATACAAAAGTTTGGAAATTTATGTTGCCACTGGCAAGATATGTATGAATAAACAATTAGTACTTGGGCCGAATACAAAAAAGCCTAGATCCAAACATAGTATGTCTATGGGAGGAAATAGGCTGGTGAATCCAGTCAACTTACGGTTTTCACTTTTTTAAAGCACTGAATAATCATTTTTACAAACAATTTTTTCAGGGCATATTTTTAGACCTTATCAAAGACAATGGTAGCATGGGGAATCGTGTAGCTCAGACTTTTTTAACTGTGGTAAATGTTAGCCAATACCTTTAATGTTCATTGTAATTCCACTAAAACTGTGTTTCTAGCTCCTACACTTTGCTAAAGGTTCTTGAATTGCATTTTCTTCAATATACCAGTATATTTGCACAATGTAAGATTTAGGCGTGCAAAAGAGGCACTGGCCCAAAATTGTGCCAGAGTTAAGAGTTTAAGTTTAAACTTCACCCCATTGAATGACTCATCTTCAGTCAACTGATGCCAATCATCTATAGAACCATCGAGGCAGAAATGACATTTCCATGGCCGGAACATGTAGCATGCCCCTTTAAATCACTAATCAAACTGAACAGTCACACACACAGAGCCTTATATAATACATGCACTTCCTAATCTTTTGTGAGCAGTATGTACGCAGTCGTGATATTTTATATTTACACTGTCGTGCACCGTTCTGGTCGGATGCGTTGTCCTATCCGACAAACGGAAGCAATAGACAATGGAAGATAGAGAGATGAACAAACGAAACAATGTCCACATTCAATTTTTCTCTCTTTCTCTCTCATTTTATTACTACCATTGTAGAGCAGTGATAAAAAGAGGGTACAAGGTATGAAAGAATTTTTGTCCTCACACAATTAAACATTTGATCGGAGTGATTCATTGGAGGAGGATAACTAATAAAGTGACCTGCTTCTTGTAAAGAACTTTATTGAAACTTTTCTCTTTTTTTCTCTCTTTTATTTTGGAGGGGGGTTGGGGGTGGGGGAGGAAGAGCCCCTTCAGTTTTACAATTATTTTTGGAGAGGGGGAACCCAAACATTTTCAACCCATTCCCCATTTTATTTTTGCTTTTTATATTTCTGGTATCCAATCTAAAAGATATTATGTTGCCTAGGAACACTTCTTTGGGGTAATTATCACTGCAGTATATTGTGGTATATTATAGTATATTGTACTAAATTGTAGTAAATTGTAGTAAATTGTAGTGTATTATACTATATTGTAGTATATTACACTATCTGTAGTATATTTCAATATATTTTAGTATATTTTAGTATACTTTAGTATAGTGTAGTATAGTGTATTATCGTAAAACAGTACATGTATTGTGAGAAAGAAGGAAGAGAGGATGGGGCAGGTATATAAGTAAAACTACATCCCCTATATAGGTTTTCATTATTTGGGGTAAATGAAAAGAATTAGAAATACTAAAATCTTGCATGGGTATCTATTTTGTGTTGAATACAAACTGCTTCATTCACAAACTGCTTCATTCTCAACTTTCATACATCACAGACTATGAATTGGATACTGCCTTTGAGTTTATTCATAATATGGAACAATGATGTATATGGCTTGAGCAAACTTTAAAAAGGTGAAACAGGGTAAAAAAAAAGTTAGCAACTCATAAGAAAGGTGAAATACCAGCCCACTGATGGTATTAAAGAGACAATGACATGATTTTGTGAGGTTTCAGAAACATTCTAAAATAAAGTGACCTTCTCAAGTGACAAAATACCAACAGCGACTTCCAATAAACGTATTACACGAGCTATGTTAACATTACACATTTGTTTAATCTCTATCTCTCTCGCGCCCGCTCACACACACACATACATACACACACACACTGGTACACACATACATATACATACATACATTCTGGTACACACAAACACACATACACATATACATTTGTTACTTATCTTTCATAGTATCTATCCATGTCTGTTTATACCTTGCAATACATCTATATGTATACATACATGTACATATACATACTTACATACATACCATGGATACATATACATACATACATACATACATATTACATACATATGAGTCATCATGATGGAATAGAACAATAGGTGTCGACTGAAGTTTATTCAACATAAAATAAACTTCTCTCTGTATAATTTTGAAATGTTTTAAACATTTGCACATGACATTTAGCAGGTGATATTTATTCCAGGTTTGTGGTTTTTGTGGGGTATCGTTCACCATGTAACCACAGTAAGTCTTATAATGAGTGGTTACGTGAGGAAATGTGATTTCTTTCATTATAACCTTGTCCATAAACCGCAACATAATTCCCCTTACAGAAAAATCTCCCTTTCATGGGTGTAGTGGGGGGGGGGGGGGAGGGGTTAGAATGACCCCCATCCCAAATTTCAAAAGGCCAACATTTTTTCCAAAGACATTTTTTAATGACCTTTTCACAATGACATTAATGAAAATGCATTGATCAGGTACATTTTAATCTAATCTTGTGATCATTTCATCATTTCATTGTGAAAACTTTCAAAAAGTTATGATCACGACCCACCCAGAAAAAATCCTGGGTACATCGTTGAGTTTAAAGGCAGGGCATCTCTTTTGCATGCCTAAAAATGAACATTGTGTAAATACAATGGCATTTAGAAGAAAATGCCATCTGGGAATCTTTAGCAAAACATACGAGCTAGAAACTCAGTTTTAGTGGAATTATAATGACCGTTAGACTCAGATATGAATTTTTTTCTCGCGAGAACAAAATTCGTACTATAGAATGTACACTGGATGGCTATTGTTTTTCTTTCAATTTTTTCAAATTCTAGGTAATAATTGACCCCCAGATTTCACAGACGTGCCCTTCATCAATAGCCTAAGTGCATGGGTTATCTTTTCCTGGCCTGCCGGGATGTTTGCAAATGAGATCCACTGCCTTTAAATATTGAATGTAGCACTGTAAGGGTGGGGTCACTGGGCATGGGGGAGAGGGAGGGGGTGTTGGGGCCTAGGGAAGGGGCATTATAGATGGTACATTGTCAGTCTTATGAAGTATTTATGATACTGTATAGGGGGCCTACACCACATATTTTTTGTGAACATATTTTCATGATTTTGATTCAAGACGGTATTCACGTGAGTTTCTTCATCTTCATTCAAAACTCAATTTATATCTTGAAGTGTAAAATACACATACAAAATTCACAAAACATAAACAAAACCCCTCCATTTTCAGTCACTAATACATCACCTAGAAACAAGTTCAAACACATGTTTCGGGTCTGGTGCATAGTCTAAACTTCCTACAGCCAGAATAAGTTCCTTCACCTGCCTAAATAGTCTGGCTTCCAGACTTAATAACAAATTATCCTATGTACTAAAGAGATTACTATTGTCAATTAAAGGTTAGTGACATGATTGCGAACACTTGAAAACGCCTCACGAACCAAATGAGTTGAAATATATACCAACTATACACTAGCAGGAGTGGATCTCCCACCTGGGAGGATTTGTCTGTAATTTGTTTGCTTACGGAGAATCAAGCATCCTGAGTATCTTAATTTTATCCGGGGACGATAAAAATAAGCCCCATAGAGAGCCACACAGCAGGTTTCCATGCTACGAGTGATATTGACATTGTTCATTTTAGAATGAGTTAACGTTTGACTACAAGATTTTCACAGGAGAATCCCTGCATAGTTTATTTGATTCTAGAGTAGTTTCAGCCCAAGTTGAGGACTACCCCCAATCATGTCATTTACCTTTAACTGCTATTAACTTAGACTAGTGTCTGTAGGGAGGTCCCATTCCAGAGCATAGGCAGAGTGAGATAGAAAAAGTTAGAGGGGGAGTGTACATAGTACTCAGGGGGGTAGAAAAATTCACACAGTCTGGAACCAAGACTATCTAACTCAAGGCTGTGGGTATATAAAGGAATTTACTGAATAGCTTGCCTGGTGTATGGTCCTTATGGGCCTATTTACCACGAGGGGGCTATACGTCTATTACAGTATTCCTCAGAGTTCAGTAACTATACTGAGAAAAAAAGAGAAAAGAAAAGAATGCCTGGTTGTTCTGTATTGATTGCAGAACAAGGCTACATACATTATCCTGTTTCTTTTATATTCAATTGTCCTAACATTTCCTATATAATCGTGGAGTAATTCAATTGCAGTATGTTCATATATATCATTGGAATGTAGGTTTGTATACACACGCATACTTGTTAAATTGGCTGGGAAAATTACATGGGCCTAAGTGTTTGTGTGCCTTCTTCTAGTTACTTCAAGTGGAGGGGAAATTGTTATGGGGTGATTATACTTTGTAACCAGCATGGAACATACAGTAAAGTATATTAGGGGAGATTGGGGGGAGGGGGGGGGGGGAAGGAGGGTCTAAACACTTTGTGAGGACAGGCATTATGATCACTGTTTTTCTAGTGTTATACTTCCCTCAGTGTACAGTTCTATTCATATTTTAACTTCAAAATGGGTATTATACGTCTGTGATAACTAAATTATAAATCATCTAATAGGCCTATTACATTATTTCAGATGATTTATCTATGGTCCCCCCCCCCCCAATTTCCATGATACAATCATAAATTTCAAGAAAAAAAGAAAAGAAATATGTACACATACTGACAGATACAGGCTGAAAAGGAATTAACTGAATGAATAAATATAAATAATGAATAAAATAAATAAACAAGTAGATAAATAGCAAATGAAAATAGAAAGACATAAATAACTAAATAATACATAGGGCCTATGTATTAAACAAAATAATTTCTATATGGAACAGGCAACCGAAAAACTTTAGATATGTGTCTTCTCCTAATTGTGATCATGTAAATTGCAACAGCTGAAGGTATTATTTGAAATATACCAGCAAGTATGTATAAAATGTACACATCACACATTCAATAGGCCTTCTTTATTTAATATCTGCACAGAGTAAAATATATATTACATAATGTCACCCCATAATCATACAACTCCCCCTCCCCTCCAAACCACAACAGACATGCATGCGATAGGCACGCACAAACACACATACAACCCTACAATAATTTACAATCATCATTACATTTGTAGAGAGTTTAATTGGAAAAGGACATTCCTGACCAAGCTGATATCAGTGAATCAAAATGTATCACCCAAATTGTCTGTGGACCCACATAAGTTACATCAGTGCACCACTTACAAGTTACTGTATGAAGTCTGGTAAAGTGTGATCTTGTCTGGCCTGTACAGCAATGCCTTTCTACCTTGTGAATGCCAAAGTGGGTAGTACCCATTTTACAATTGGGTGACTTGCATGAATCCACCATTACCGTGAGATGCACACATGGACTTCAAACACCCCTTACGTGCAAGTCGATCACTCCAAAACACCTAGCATACACACACCGCACACCATACCAGACAAGTCCCATGCTGAGATACACAAAAGCTGACTGCTCAACAGCATTGGAATGTGTGGAGCCCATTATGTCCCTTTGATCTCTTACAAATAATGATAGATTGACGACCCTTTTGTTTGCTAGACTTAGGGTTTCCCACTGTGTGCTGCTGCCAAGACACACAAAAAAAGTACACACACAGTGCAGAAGAATAATAGAGACCATGTGCCAGCAAACTTCCATTCACCCCAGAGCCCTTAGTAACAAGAGAACAACTCTAGCCAAATATGGCATCAGCCAATCAGGTGGTTGACAGATAGCATGAGGTGACAGGGGCAAAGGGCAGAATACCCAGCAACTGGGAATGGTGGCTGCTGATTGGTGGAGGGCTGACTGAAAGGGGCAGGTCCATGATATGAATATGTAGTAGCTAGGCTCCACCCATTTTGTTTGATATGGTAATAAGCAGGAGCTAGTAACTTTCAGCCAATCAGGAGAGTGGGATATTCTCAAAGGTTTTAATAACCTGTGGGGGACATGTCTTATATCCAGTAAGCCAGAAATGCAATAAGAATATCCTACAATATATCAAAAGTATACAAATGCTAATTACTATGATGCTTAGAGTATTTTTTTCTCAACACCAGTGAAGTAAAACAAATTATGTTAAGACCATAAATAAACCGACTAGTCATTGATTGTATTGGATCTGTAGTATATTAGGATCTGCACCATACTCAAAAGAATTATATGGTTACAGTATAATCATATCTGAAGCTAACAACTAATCGTAAGAATCATGTAAACTCATCTACTGAGTACACAAAATGTTCACAGAAAACACAAAAAAACCTATATCATGATTATGTGATAACACACAGAACTCATGAGTATTCACGTAGCTGTTTTACTAAAAACAAGTAGTGGCCTTACCTCATTTATGTGACCTCTAGTAGTCTGGAAACCTTTAGTGACTGGCTATGATCTCTCCGTGTATGTTCTCCATTTTCTTTCAATTTCACCTAAAAGGCATAAATGAAATCATAAAATTATTTGTGTTATTTCATTTTATTTCTATCTTTACATTTATAAGTAAGACTACATTTGTCAAAGTGTCCTAAAATATACAAATATAACGCATAGATACATGTGTACCATGAAGATGAACATATACAATTACACAACAGGTAAATGATAGTGTGTATCCACTGAATTCTAAACTACTTAAATCATTATTAGATTTAAATTAATTGTTAATGCTAGATATAAACATACAAATTGTAAAGACAATAAACCACAGAACACATTATCTTTTAAAACCAATAGCAATTATGAGAAAGTATATTTTAACACGCACAAGCTCTTCTGAACTTCATATGAATGCAGTGTTTGAGAAAAATTAATATATCAAAGTTGGCACAGGGCTCCACCCCCCACTCCAAACACACACACACACACACACACACACACACACACATACTATATATGCCACATATTTCAGGTATATATATTTTCACGATTTTGCACCAAATTGGGGAATTTGCAAGAGTTTATTTTCACATGTTTATTGCATTTGCATTGACTTTGTGTATATCAGGAAGTGAAAAGTTTTACATTTGTAATAATAAAACCATCGCAAAACATTCAGCGTGTACAGTATATCACACACTGTTGCTATCAAGTTATAATTTCTTACAAGCATGAAATCACAAAAGATGTTTGCATATCACATTTGTGTGAAATCTAGAGCAATTTGTGATGTTGTACTCAACTACCACTCTAGTAAAACCTCTTTCGGAGCCCCTACTCTAGTTCATTGGTATTCAGAACAAGCTGCCTAGTGGTGTGCGACAATAAAATAGACTATTAAAGGATAATAATGAGATGATAATTAGGTGTGGTCATGCTTCTGGTATGTGGGTCTTTTATTCTGCTACCAGGGACACAGAATCTTAGGGGTCGACAAAAAAACTTAGTTCCATAAATAGTTCCATGTCTGCCTGATGACAATTGTGAATATTACAGTACACTGTATATCTTACTTTAGGCAGGGCTCGACACTGGCACTTGCCCACTTGCCCGGGGCAAGTAAAATTTTGATCATGAAATGAGAAAAACATGTCCCAAAATCTTACCAAAAACAAACAAAATATGTCTAAAACTTTGTGTTCAGTTAACTTATACTAAATTTCATCATGATTTTGTCATAGTACATCATTTATTAGTCTTTGAATTCATAAATCACACCTTTAAAAAGGTCTTATTGGTTAAAATCAAGGGGAATAATTTTTAATGTTTTTTATCACTGTTTATTTTCGGGCAAGTAAATTTTTCATTCGGGCAAGTAAAAATCTGAAAGTGATGATTTCACTTGCCCATAGGGCAAGTAGGAAAAAAGGTTAGTGTGGAGCCCTGCTTTACATATAAAGTTTTGCCAACACACTAACAATACAAACCCTGATTTGTTGACCTACAGATGTTTACTGAATCATTTTTAGGGTTGGTAATGACCTTATCTTGAATATACAAATTAAAGGAATCTGGTAACAGATTCACAAAATTATGAGGGGCCGTTTGGCTATTGAGAAGTGACCAAATGGGAAATAAAGCTACTCAACCCTAAAATAAGGACCTAGTAATCACCAGGGTGATAAGAAGCGGTTAATGAGGTGATGTCATGCCAATGGAATGTGTACATTTCAACTCAGTGTCTGGGAGAGCCCTCCCTAAGTACAAAATAAGACACTTTAAACTTTTAAAGGTACATACTCCAAACTTTTGAAGGTGCAAAAATGTGAACAGTGAATTATATCAGCCACCACATTACAATAAAACTGTGGCCTTTATAGACAGGTGGCTCTTATAGACAGGCTTAGATTCAAACACATCCTGTAATTTGCCTCCATAAAAATCAATTTAAATGGCCACTATAGTAGGGTGGTCGTTCGAGTCTGCTCGCGGCCAGTGGCAACGCCCACACAGCCAGTGCCGACTTCTGTTGTCGTGTAATTGACTCTTTGTTTACGTTTCCGAGTGGGTTGCCGTGAATGAAATTCCTTGGCCAGTGTACCAAATGAAAGCTGAGTGTGTGATCTTTAAGATGGTGTATAGCACATATAAAAATAAAATTGTACCGATTTTATACTGCTAAAAATATTGTAAGACCCTTGAAAAAAAAGTCAATCATTTTTGTGCGGGGGGCGGATATCAAAAAATAGAGGAAAAAAAACTTACAGTGTAATTAACTCAAGCAATTTTGGATCGATTGAATTAACCTTTACCCACAGGCATTGCGATTTCCTGTTTGGCCACGCCCCCTCTTGGCTTGTTATATCCATATATGCATCTTCGAGTGACATTTACCATTCAGACGGTATAGTCTTGTTCAAGAGCTCTGCTGGCGTTACTAGCTTGTAAATTACTTAACAAGACATGAATATCTATAAAAATTGGACTAAGAGGCAAATTCTCCGCTGTGCAGGCGGACTCACGTCGGAGAAATTCGGACTAGGATATTGTAACAATGGAAATTGTTAATTGCGACAGTTTTTAGATGATTTGATTACCAGAGATAATTGAATACTTGCTTAAAAAGAATGCATTTGAGTTGTCAAGCGCGATAAGAAGGCTTCACTAATTCATCATCTTTTTCATTCATGTGCATGTACCAATTTAAACGATCACCTTGTTGCAAACTGATTACATCATTGGTCTGCCGATGCACACTTACCAAAAAGCGGCATGCCGCATGGCGTGAGTGCCGCGTAGGTGTATAGATCAGTGATGATCGCCAAATCGCTTAAATTACGATGTTGTGTGCGTGTTGAAAACATCGGCGCTTTGGGCAGAAAATGCATGTCCAAAACAGCTTTATTAATTTCGCCTGTTGGTACGTCAAATCACTTCAACTTTTATGATTCGTCATTTATTGTACTACAGACAAATTGATATCAATTTTGCTTAATTGCTTGAACAAAATTTTTAACCATGCTTTTCCGTAGCTGCTTACGACCACCCTAACTAATAGACAGGTGGCTGTTTAAGAGGTGGTTGGCCAGATATAGAGAGTGCGCCTTTAAGCAGCGTTAAATGCATGTATATGTATATTGATACTGTAGGCCTATTATAACTTGCATGCACTAGAATGCACAAGATAGCACATGAACTGCCTGCCACTTCAAATTAAGCAGTTGTTAATTTTTGTCATTGGTTTGAAAATTGATCTTCTTTGTATTGTGTGTATGTGGTATGTGTGTAGATAGACCTAAATCTAAATGGCACATGCCCAAAAAATAAATAAAAAATGATAATTTGGGGGCTCCCCATATTTGCATAATAAGTCTACCCACAAATATCAGTTTGCTGGAAAATTAAAAATCACATGTCACTTCTAAAAAACATTTAGACATTTGCTATGTACCTAGGATCCATTGCATCACTCCGTCTTTTAAAGGGCAGAAGGCGCAGCAACTTAAAGGCCTCCGCACGACTACACGACTTTGTTCGTTAACGACTGCACCAACTTGGATCCGAATAAAAAAAACAAAGCTTATATTTTGTACACGCTCGTGTCGAAATATAAGCCTTTGTTTTTTAATTTCGGATCCATGTCGGGTGCCAGTCGTATGACAAAAGTCGTGTAAGTGTGCCGGTGGCCTTTAACAGCATAAGTTAAGAAAATATTTTGATTCTCGGCCAACCAACCAGATTCCACGTGCACTTGCAGGGAAGCTGACTGCAGTGACCAATGCATGGCCACGCCCGACGTGTGTTAGCCGGCACCGTGGTAATGTATGCTACTGGTATTGAACTTGATAAGGCCTACCATCGCCCTCCTATAGCTTGTTTCTGCAGAGTTTGTGTCTCTTTTAGGGGTTAAAACTTAACAAAGACGGTAAACATAAACACAAATTAACTACATTTAATAGTGGCCTTGATATGAGGAGTGGATATCACACCATGCTACCCTTTGTATTCTAGGCTGCTGTTTTGTCACCATGTACCATAATTCTCACAATACTTAAATGTCACTGATTTTCTTAACTTACGCCTGTTAGTTGCTGGCGCCTTTTCCCTTTAACACGTGGTGTTACCAAAGTGACAATGCTTCTTTAAATGTTATGACACAAGGGATTGTGGGAGTTTGAAACCAGTTTTGTCTGGATCTCTCTTATTCTTTTTCTTCTCCTGGTCACTTTGTTGATTATTCCCAGGCTTCCATCAAAAGGAATGCAAAGGTGCAGCAATCTAGTAAGCAGAACAGTAAACAAGGTAAACAATACATGGCAAAGTGGAACAGGATATCACGGCAATAAAACAGGGGAGCTGTGATTATTTTGTTGATGTTCGTGTTGTTGTCTAGTAGAGATTCAAAGGTCTATTCAAAATAATATTGAGCAATAATTGCAGAACAACGTAATTTGAAAATAAAACTGCTTTAAAATTAATTAGCATTTCACAGTTAAGGCAAGGTCCACCCTGACGTCAAGTTGATAATTGGTTTTAATAAAAGCAGACCAATGAGAGAAACATATCAATGAAAGTTTGGCAAAAATCCACCAAAGAATAACGGAGTTATGATGTTTCAAAGTTTTTATTTTGTGATGTCATATACGAGCAGATCCCCATATGCCATATATTAATTTGAATTTGATAAATTGCCACTTTTTATTGGTTCATATTAATTGTGGGGGGGGGGGGGAGGTCTTTGTGGCTTCAATTTCCAACAAAAGGGAAAGCCTATAGGAGAAAATTTTATTTATCACCATGTACCAAACTAAACACGGATAATGTTTATCTATCTAAAAGAATAACATGAGATAAATAAAAAATAGAGATATACAGCGTGTATCAAAAAAAAGTAGACACTCAGAAAAAAATTTATTACGCAAATATTTCATGATCTAGAGATTATTTTTTGATATGAATATTTTACCTTGGACCTAAGCTATCTGATGACACTATTGGTATTGAAAGTATTTTACGCATGAGTGAGCACAGGCCACTTTTGTCCATAGGCGCCAAAATGCATTTGCGCACAGAATTGTGTTCTTATAGACCCGATTTACACCAAGCTTTTAGGCCGGCCTCGGGCGGCCGCAGGCGGCCTAAGCTTGGTGTAAATGCAAAGGAGGCCCGAGGCCCTCCCGATTTGGGACGCACCTCTGGAGGTAGTCTCGGCTGGCCCGAGCCGGCCTCGGGCCGGCCTATATTTGGTGTAAAGCAAAAGGAGGCCTCGGCCCCAATTTACCACGGATGCGGCGCTGTTACGTAATACACAATGCCCAAACAATGCCCGGACCGTACTTCCGGTGTGTGAAGCGTGCGGTAACTGTGAATCAAACAATCAAACCTCGTTAATTGATAAAAATGAACATCAAAATACATGAACTATTATATCCTTTACAAGTATCCATTTTTGTCTTTATACAGTTGTTCGAACTGCATTATGTTGCATCAAAATCAACACTACACCCACTTAATGAAAAATATTGCTGTTTATTAGCTACTTCACAATCTCATTCCTGACCAAAAAAAAAATTTAATCGACTCTCTTACGAGAGTTGTGTATGGAATCACGCACAAAAGAAATGCTGATTTCTAGTAGGGAGACACAATGCCGCGAGTTTGGAAAGGGGGCCTCGGGCCGGCCTAATATTTGGTGTAAATGCATAAAATTGCGGGCCTCGGGCCTCCAATTTAGGCCGGCCCGAGGCCGGCCGCGGGCCGGCCTTTTGGTGTAAATCGGGCCATAGTCAATGTTTAATGCCTCACAGACCGGTGCTGCAGAAGCTCTCACCTGATGTGCACAAGGATTGAATCCTCAGCATGCTCAGAGAAGATGTAATATCAATTTTGTGGCAAAAAAATTCAAAAATGAAGCAATGATTCAGAAGTACCCCCCTAAAAAAGGAGAAAATGTCATGTTTGCAAGATGAACTGTGAACTGAAGAAAATGACATTTTCTTGTTTTTGAAGGGGTATAGGGTAGGTTGTATCTGAATCATTGCTTCATTTTTGCTACATTCTAAATCCTCAGCATGCTCAGAGAAGGGCTTATATCAATTCTGTGACAAGAAAGACAAAATAAAGCAATAATTTAGATACAATTACCAACCCCCAACCCCTGAAAAAGAAGAAAATGCACTTTTTTTTTAAAGTCACAGTTCATCTTGCAAACATGACATTCTCTTCTTTTTATGGGGGTACATCTGAATCAGTGCTTCATTTTTGTCTTTTTTGTCACATAATTGATATTAGCTCTTCTCTGAGCATGCCGAGGATTCAATCCTTTTGCACATCAGTTGAGAGTTTCTGCAGCACCTCTCTGTGAGGCATTAAACATTGACTAGCTGCACCCGGCGCTGACGCGCCGGCTACAGCTAGGCATGTGCACCTCTCGTAAAATCACTTTTCGCAACGTATAAATAAGAATCATTTGAAACAAAAACGTTACACAAACGTTGAGTTTTTATGAAAATAATAAGCCATAGATATTCTGAATCAGTTATGAAGGCGAAGTTGTCAAGGAACAGATTTTAAGTGAACAGATTTACTACACTTTATCTTTTGATTCAGTTTAATGACATGAAAATGTACAATGTTCACATCATCATCAGACACAAACCATGTGATTCATTACTGCATTTGCTTGATTTCATTTTCTTCAGTGTCACCAATATGAATTAAAACATTTCGTAATTGGTTTAGTCATGTAGTTATTCCATTAACTTGTTTTCTTGTAAGTATCTGTTTCATATACTACAGGACAATGCAATTGAACATTCATTCGCAAATTAAATAGTATGTACAAATTTTCTTATAACCAGTCACAAAAAAACCCACATATTTTGTATTGCTAATTTTTTCACTTTTACTCCCGCCCCTTCCCCGTGGAAAAAACTGGATCAATGCATTGGGTCAACCTCGCTCAGCAAAACGCTATCCCCCGCACAAACTTACCGATGTAAGTAAAATCCAACGGAAAAACCGGCCAATCGATATGGATTGTCTTAGCAAAATTA
>JZLH01S0081809.1:0-22313 GCA_001188425.1 Eucidaris tribuloides | reverse complement strand
CACACACACACACACACACACACACACACACACACACACACACACACACACACACACACACACACACACACACACACACACACACACACACACACACACACACACACAAGCATGTATAGATTCTAACTCCAGTTATTGCATATTGCACAGTAATTTTATTTTCATTCTTATTGCATCAAATCCAAACGACTTTGCTTCAAGATATAAAAAATGTAGATTCGACAAAACTTTAATATATCATACGCAATTCTCAAATTTGTAGATCTGTGGCCCAGGTTGTAGAGAAATGTTTCTTTCAAAATATTTTTTTTTCTGGACCTCCAAAAACCCTTTTTTCAGGTGTAATAACTTGGAATTGCCCGTCACTGTGCTGCATTGAAATTCCGTACTGGTACTTTTAAATATTGTGGCAGTAATGGCAGTTTCGTAAAAATACAATAAAAGAAAAAGAAACATGTTCCTCAACTCCCACTCCCCACTCGCATCTGTTACCCAGGTCTTTGTGCAGGCCTTCTGTTCTCTCGAATCAATTTCTATTGGAAATAAAGTAAAACAAATGAAATACAAGCTGCGTGATATATAAATGTGAGGTAAAATAATGAGCAAAATAAACTGAATTGTTTCCGCAATGCTTTGTATTAAGTATTTACCTTTCTTTTTCCACTCAGAATCCAGAGTATATTGGGTTGATGTCTATTTAGATCGGGTAGAAGTTTCAGATTTAGAAGGAAACAACCGCCGTATTATATTTACGATGGTGCCGAACGGTTATGGAATATTTTGGCACGATGGAGACATATACGTGGTAGATGCCGATCGTGATGATATTGTTATCATCGAGGAGGTATCTGGTGACTATCGATGGATTGGCTGTGGACCCTTCACAGAAATCAATATAGTATCATCTCTTCAAGGTAAACGAAATAAAAATAATTATTACTTTTGTTGTGACAGAATGAAGTATTTCACTATAGAGGGTTATTGGCGGTGGTGCCGCAGCAAGGCTGATAATTTATAGGTAAATGACATGATTGGGGGTAGTCCTCAACTTGGGGTAAAAACTATTCTAGAATCAAGTAAACTCTGCAGGGATTCTACTGTGAAAATTTTGTAGTCAAAAGTTGACTCATTTTAAAATATTGTTCCTCAGTATGCCTTGTAACAGACAAATTTGAAATGTAGCCTTCTATGGGGATTAAATCTATCGTACCGCGATAAAATTAAACTGCTGGCCTGTTCATGCTGGATTCTCCTTAAATAAACAAACACAAGAAAAATCCTTCCAGCCAGGAGATCGACTCCAGCTGGTGTATTTGGTTTATTTTTCAACCAGTTTGATTCGAAAGGCATTTTTTATATTTCTCCCAATCATGTCACTGAGCTTCCATCTTGGCACTTATGGTTCATGGTGATATAACTGACAGGCAGTATTGGGAAGACTCTACAGGGTGGCCCAGAAAGAATGATACGAGTATGATCGCTAATTTCTTCATCATTATCGGCTAAATGTCATTAATTTTTATTTCATTGGTTAGAACATTCTTTTTCCAATAACATGATACCAAGATCATTGATTTTCAGTAAGGTGTTTTGATTCTAGGGCCATTTTTCGGAGGCAATGCAATTTCCCAAATTTGCCAATTTTTCAACAGCGGCGGTCATCGGAACGTCGAGATATTCTGGAGTCTCAGCTTGCCATACCGGACAAACCGAGATGACAAAAGGCTGGAATGCTCTCGCTTTCATAAGGAAGACGATGCGAGCTATGTCTCCAAACAGCCGGCAAGGGGGGGGGGGGGGTCTGATGGCAACGTAAAGTATTTTTGCCTATCATTTTTTTTACCACCCAAACAGCTTCCGACTAGAGAAATCCACAACAATAAGGGGGGGGGGGGGCGAAAATTTCGAAAAACTGTAAAATCCCCATTATCTTAATTACCAATTACGGGTGGAACGATAAAACAGCGAATACCCAACGCATATATTGTGTGCTGGTAAGCAGTTACCGCAAACTCAAAATATTATTTTGGGCGCACATCCGACGAATACAACGTATGTAATGTCAAACGTATTATGAACGACAGACAACGTACGCGCTATTTTCGAACACGTTGGACACACGTCCGCTTTCTACGCTAATGTGTGACAGGGCCTATAGTTTTGAAACATAAATCTTTATTCAGGAACGTTTTGAAGGGGTGGAATTGATTTTACCGCAAAACGAGTTGTTGTAAATAGCTGTTAATAATTTTTGCAGAAATTATATAAATACTAATATTAATTGATGCAAATTAATCCATTTTGATGCATTTGGTAGTGCGGTAATTAAGGGTTCATGACATTTTATTTATAACCAGATAATGAACAATGCTTATTTCACCTAAGCGTGATTAGATTCGAAACTGTTTTACATGTGTATCTCCCGTTATTCCTTTTTGCCAAATTTTACCCACTTGTCTTTTGCATATTGTGTTCATTATACCGTGTGTCCCCCCAAAATGGTCCAATCGGAAATTATTTTTTTAATATCTGAAAATCATATAAGACCAAGTCAAGTTGGATATTGTCATAAGGCTAAAACACCATATTTTTCAGTGCAATTTATTTCATTTCATTTGGTTGAGTCAATCTTGAGATATATTGAATTTTCTGCAATGACGCAAAATCGATTTGGTCCCACTTTACACTTTTAATATCATGTACGTTGTTTAAAATATCTGTTGACAAAGAAACCATTAAAAGGCGTGGAACTTATCGTGAAATAGTTCAGTGATCATTACAAACATATTTTAAAGAGTTTTAGGTTGTTTTTGTTCTATTATTTCAATAAGAAAGAGTAAACCTTACATTAACAAGGGAGATGTAGGCCTACATGTCCGGTGCAACATGAAAACAGTGTGAATGTTCAATAACGGGATGGCTGCACAGCAGCGGCCTTACTTTTTCCCAACGCGTACGGAGTTTATGGCCTTTTGACATCAAGAACCACAAAGTATAACATATTTTATCAAGAATAAGTGTTTCTGTCTGTTCTTTCATTATTGTTTTTGTAATTTAAGCTGTTAATTAGTTTTGATATTCATTGTAATTAACACATTCTGTTTGAGGTTTCATTGTTAATTTTCACCATTAACACGAAAAGTGGTACAAATGCGATTTTGAAAGTAATCATAACTTTTGATTTATGAAAGTAAATTAAATAAAATCGACTTTTTTCAGGAAGAAAGTTAATTCTGCTTTGATACAATACCAAATACACATACCTCTTGAGTAAAAAAAAATACCTTAGATGATCTTCTCCCGATTGGACCATTTTCTTTTTTTTTGGGGGGGGGACACACTGTATACTTCTGTATTCATAGTTTGTATTTTGTTTCACTGTAAGACTACAAAATTTGTATTTATCTTGTGGTTATCATGAGTTATGTAATCCGATTGGTCAATCATATTTTGGATAAACTCCGTGTATTCCTTGTGCATTCAGACCAACCACTGAATATTTCGTGATCGAAGTAAATGAACCTATGCCTCGCGTGAACTAGCATTTTTGGTCAAAACATGATTTTACTTGAATTTATCGGGAAGGGGCAATTAAATCAAGTGTATTTTATGAAGAAGTGTGTACTGAATCCAAAAATAGTAGTTTTATTTCCGTTCATTACACCATTTTTGTCATTCTAGCAGTTTACGCCCCCAAACCACATATTCGGTAAAAATATGACTTTTGCTTGAATAATCAAAAGAGATTAGATAAAGTTTACTTTAAGTAAAATTGTGTGCTGAATCCCCCCCCCCCCACCCCACCACCACCACCAAAAATCAAAGTAAATAAATATATGGGTAGTCATATTGTCATTTATTATACATTGTTGACTATTTAGTCATTTTGGTGAAAAATACGGTTTTTGATTGATTTATCAAAAGGGAGGTTAGATTACGTATTTTATGTGAAACTTTTTGCTGAATTCTTAGTACTGTTAGTTTCAATATCTTAGCCGTTTTCGTTATTTTTGGCGGGAAAATGTTCATTTTTTGTTAAAAATGTGATTTTGCTTAAATTATCGAAAGGGGATCAGATCACGTTTATTTTCTGTAAAATGTTGTGTTGAATCCCAAAAAGTAGCTGCATTTCCGATAATTACACCGTTTTGACCATTTAGCCATTTTGGTCAAAATATCAAAACGGCGTTAACGCACCAACTGGGAAAAACGTCTTTCAGGCACATGCAGGGCCACAGAGATTCATGGCTATAGGTGAGGCCCCCCAAAAATCATATTATTTTTAGCAAAATAACATTTTTAGCCAAAAATAGAATTAAAAAAAAGCAGTGCCAATATTTTTTTTTTTATTATTCATGACATAGCTATGGATAAATCAAACGTGGTCTTACCTCTTTTTGACCAAACATTTGATTGTTTATTTTTTCCAAAAAAGGGCTAAAATGACCGAAAAGGTAAAATTAATAGTAATACTACCACCATTTGTAACTTGGTATACAGTTTAACATGAAATACATTTGATTTATTCCTTGTTGATATTTCAAACAAAAATCTTTTTTTTTATCAAAAATGAGAATTTTCGGCCAAAATGGCAAAATGACTGTGACCAAAAAGATATTTATGGTCACAATTGGGCAATAATAGGGCAAAGTTATAAGCCATGATAGAGTTTTGCTAAAAAAAAAAAAAAACTAAACAGTGGGCGAAAAAGGGTCGTTGACCACTTTCGATGACTTTTGACCTTTGTCCTTCCATGACAACAGCTAGAAAATCGTTACGCTCTGCGAAAAACGGGAATATCTACCTACGGTCTGGTGCCATGTAGTGCACAAGCAGGTAGTAACTAATAGTATGTAATTGTATCTGTTTACCGGGATCCCTTGTAAAACAATTCATCGGCTGTACAGTGAATGGAAGGAACTACCTTGTTGAAAAAAAATAGATCACGAATGAATTTATAATTAATTAATTAAATAAATAAATAAATAAATAAATAAATAAATAAATAAATAAAATGATTATCAACTAATTAATTGATTAATTAATTTAGAATAAAATAAATATTGTAACTTACAAGTTTTTTTTTTAAGTTGTGTTTATACGCCATATGACTGTACCCAAATTGTCATTTTATACACGTGTAGATCCGTTTAATTGGACGTGTGACTTCGAAACATTTGGTAATAATTTGTGTGGCTGGCAACAATCTTATCTGGATGATTTTGACTGGAGTAGACGGTCAGGAGACAAGTCTTTAAATACAACAAGACCATTGCATGACAACACTGTTAAAAATTCAAGTAAGTCGTTGATTCTGATAAAAATATAACCTTTGGCTTACAATGTCTCACATCAGCCCTGAAGCTTAATTTCAAAATACCAGAATGGGAGGGTTTGACCGACAGGGAGGTAAAATTCGGGATAAATTAATGAGAGGATAAAAAATATCGTTTGAACGCTTTTTCAAACCTGTATTTATATGATATTACGCAAAACTGATGAATACCAGTGTCATACCCATCCACACAATTCTTTTAACAACCCCTTCTATATTAAAAAAAAGTAATCACGAGAAATTATCGGTTTCTTTGTCATACCCTCATGACCTGTAATTTCTGTCCCACATTCTCTGTAGGACGCTTACGAAATACCGCAAAAAGAAAATCGTAAAGTGAGTGAAAATCAGGCGCGGCGGAACGTTCAGATTGGCAATGGACTTGGAGGGGCAACCATTGTTTGTGAACAATGCTCTGCCCCTCCAACCCATCATATAGTCCGAACGTTTCGCCGCCCATGGTGAAAATGTTCTTTTTGTTCTATCAATAGGTGGTCATTACATGAACATCGATGCTGTGATCCGTTCTACCGGCGATAGAGCTGCTTTTATTAGTCCACTGTCAAATGCAACTAGAAGTGACCCGTACTGTTTCCAGTTCTGGTATCGCATGAGGGCAGTTTCTTCAGGATCTTTAAACGTGTACTTCCAGTCTACGTCAGTCAACCAATCAGCGAGCCTCATATGGTCACGATCTGGAGACCAGCGTGACGAGTGGCATCACGCCAACGTGAAGCTCACAGACTATGGAGCCGGAAAACTTATCGTAGAGGGCGTGGTAGGATCCTCTTCTGACGAAATAGCAATCGACGACGTACAGTATGGATTCAATCCATCATGTAGTGATGGTACGTCAATAAGAATTTGTGTAAATACAGTGTTTCTGCGTTATGGGTGCTATGAGATTTGAGGCGCGCGCGCGCGCGCACACACACACACACACACACACACACACACACACACACACACACACACACACACACACACACACACACACACACACACACACACACACACACACACACGACGACACACACACACACACACACACACACACACACACACACACACACACACACACACACACACACACAAACAAACACAGGTACACACCTGCACACACCTACACACACATGGTGAAAACCCATTGAAAATAAAAGTTTTTACAACAGGCGCAAATGCAGGAATTTTCTGTTACTTTATTTGTGTGTAACTTTACACTAGTACCGTCATCTTAATTCATTTACCATAAAACATTTTTACGGCAATTCTTTAGATTTTGAATTGCGCAATGCAACTCAGATGTGTTTTGCTGCTGCAAACTTCTTTTACCAAAGACAGCTGTCAATATTGCTTTATGCCTTTACCTCTGAAAAAAGAAAGTGGTCAAATTAAAATAATTACTATTCTAACTTTCAATTTCATTTTCGAAATGTAACTTTACTTTGCTTAAATTTTACACATACCATACATCATACATTTGAGTTTCTCTAACTTCCAGTATATAAATGTTATTCGCGTTTGTGATTAAGATAATATTGTATCTCATCAATTCATATCACTATCTAGAACCGGAATCAGAGTCTAATAGCAGTGTAATCTGTGACGGCACAACCATGACAATGTTTCTGAATAAAAACAAATTTGCCATTGGACCAAGTGATGTAGTCACTTGGAGGAATTCTAGCTGTCAGGGTTACGATTACGATACCGAGACTATCGCGATATCAACGCCATTTGGTGACTGCGGCACATCCATGGTGGTAAGCATGCAGTGATTCAAAATGTTCCAGCCCTTCTGGTACTTTATTTGAGTGTAACTTTACACTAGTACCGTCATCTTAATTCATATGGGTCAATAAAGCATGAAACATGCAAGACCAAGTTCTAGTATCGTCTATTTGTGCACAAACTTTTCTGTAGAAAGTTTTCATCGTAGGATATCCATTCAGTAATTTCACGCAGAATTTTACTAATTATTATAGATCATAACCAAATTGAAATTAAATAACCTCCTAATTGAGCAATCTTTTAAATTGTGTTCTAGCACGATGAAGACCGGTTTGTGTACTTTAACCAAGTTCACGTGGTCAGGTCTGGAATCATAACTGAACCAAACCTCGTGATAGAAGTGAACTGTTCGGTAAAACGCGAGTATGACGTTCAGATATCATACCGCCCTCACATGTGGACCAAGTTCCTCCAGGAAGAAGGCTATGGAAACTTTACTGTCGAGTTGTATCAATACCCAGACGACAACTTCGATACACCCTATCCAGCCTCGAGTTATCCAAGAAAGGTAAACTTAACCGACGAAACACATAGTATGAAGAATAATGATAGCAATCATCTCGTTTACAATTGGGCTTCCGAGATTTTTTAATCATTTTCTTAATGGATACTAGGCCTATATGCAGAAGAAATGGACAGGGAAACTATACAGACCTCAAATATGATCTCTCAGTATCGGCTTGTTTGCTTATTGGATTTCAGTATGAAACACAGTACAAACAAAATAAAGATTGATCTGGCAGTCTGAGGTATACGTCATTTTGCAGTCCTTGACTAGAATATACACGTTAATTGGTAAGTACTCTCTATAAAAAGAAATACCGGGGGAAACGCTCTGATTTATTTGTACCATTTATGTTATCTAGTCATCTCGATACTTTGCGTAGTTCGAAAAAGGAGCAAGAAAGTGGATGCGAGAAAAGGGAAATAACACGGACGACTGAAATGAAAAGGTTCAAATTACGCAAAGACAACTAAAAGGAATAAGTTTTATATGTATATAACATCTGTCTGGTGTACGAGTTTACATGGTAGTTTTATTGAACTGTATCTTATTTTTGTGATTCTATTAATAAAACAGGTTGATATAAAAGATACTATCTATCTGGGAACCAAAATGGAGTTTGTTGACGACTTAAAAATCGTAAATGAGCGATGCTTTGCAACACCATCATCTAACCCACACGACTCTACAAGTCTCATCCTCATCGAAGACAGGTAAAACAAAAATAATACCATTTATACAAGGCTGGATAAAAATAGAATAAATTCAGTTCAGATTCATTTAAAGACCGAGGCAGAATTCGAATTCGTCCTTATTTCATCTTGATTCTTTTAGAATCGATACTGGTCAAAGTTTCTTTTGTTAAAGTTTTTTCAGCTAAATTCTTCGTACTTGTGAGATAACTACTGTCAGTCATGAATGGTGTACCCAGGACTTGTTAACCTTTTCATAACTATTGTGACAAAATTCTGAAAACTTTGCATGTAATCTTCTGATAAATAGTTTAAGCAGAGGCATAGATCACAGTGGGGGAGATTGGGGGCAGTTCACCATGAAATTATGGGCGGGGGCAAACATATCGTTTTGCCCCCTCAACTTAAAAAATCCATAAAACGTAATGCAAGAATATGTATAAAATCTGTGCAAGGCACTACAAAACAATTTAACTTAACATAAAAACAAACATACACAATTTTCAATTTTTCGGCGCCATTCACCCGCAAAATATTACTTAGTAGGCTATGTCGCAATTGTGTGTGCTCCTTTTTCTTCAAACATAACATGACTGAACGAATTCAAAATAAATACTTTCAGTGTGGATATGATACACGTTCCGGTACGTGTAATATACAGTGTGTCTCAAAAATAATTGTGCAAGTCAAAAGCGCCCTCTTAGGTAATGAGAAAAACATGTGTGTGACGACATGCTTACATCACCATCAAGGGCATAGTCTAAGCTTTCAAATGCCGTTTGTTCTGTTCAGTTTGCTTGTTTTAATCTTGAGATATGTTCAGTTAACAACGAAAAGGCAAAATCACAAATGTGCCACTTTTACTACAGTCAATATAGCATCAGGCCCGGCCTCTTCCCGTAAGAATGACACAGTTGTAATTCCACAGTTTTGTTGTTTACAAGATATCTCGAGATCAAAACAAGCAAATTGAACAGAACAAACAGCATTTGAAAGCTAGGACTTTGTCCTTGATGTTAACGTAAACATGTGTCACAGCAGTATTTTCTAACTGTCACAGAGGGCGCTTTTTACTTGAACAATTTTTTGAGACGTGCTGCAGCATGTCTCAGAAATTTCTGCAAGTAAAAAGCGCCCTCTCCGGAAATTAGAAAATACTCTGGTGACATTATGCTTACATCATCGTCAAGGACAAAGTCTTAGCTTTCAAATGCCATTTGTTCTGTTCAATTTGCTTATTTTAATATCGGGATATGTTGTAAACAACAAAAGGGTGGAATCACAATTGTGTCACTTTTACTCGGGACTGTAGTAAAAGTGGCACAATTGCGATTTTACCGTTTCTTATTTAAATTAACATATCTCAAGATTAAGACAAGCAAATTAAACAAAACTAACGGTAATTGAAAGCTAAGACTATGCACTTGACGTTGACGTAAGTATCCTGTGACGAGAGTATTTTCTAATTGCCAAAGAAGGCGGTTTTCACTTGCACAATTTTTTTGAGACACACTGTATATTTATTGGTTGGCTTTAACCTATATTGGACTGCAGGGCATTGACCAAATAACGCTCTAGAAAGAAAGTTCCGTAGTCTCCAGATTGGTATTGAAAAATACCATTACAAATTGATTAAGATGAAGTTGCTGCTGAGAAAAAGCCTTTGTTCGCCAAGTTTTACATGCGTATTGATGAGATAATCGACTAATTAATGAGGCAAGTTCCTCAGTCCCATTCGTAGAAGGAATCACCGTCAATAGCGATTTCACAGTCACGAACATTATTCGCTAGATTGCTCTTTATTCTGTAAGCAACAATACCAATTCAGTTATCATTATCATTAATACATAAAAGTGGGACAAACGTGCATGATATTGCTTAACTGCACAAAAGTAATTATAGTATATAAGATGAAATTAAATGTATTAGAAAGAAAATTTATTCTGCTTTGACATGATATCAAATGTATAAAATATGGCGTTCGCTCGTTGATTGCAACCGTTCTTACCATGATTTGCACATGCATTATTCTCCGACGTTGCATTATTCCTCCACTGTGTTTGCTAAATATGAAAAGGAAATATTAAACTCTAGGGCCCGTATTCTCATAATCGTTAAACCATCGCTAAACCCAGTTGCCGTACTAAGTTAGTACGGCAACTGGGTTTAAATCTCATTTCCTGTTCTCATAATTCTCAGAAAAAGATAAACCCACTTACCGTACTAACTTAGTACGGCAACTGGGTTTAACTTCCATTTTCTATTCTCATAATTCGTTAAACCCACTTACCGTACTAAGTTAGTACGGCAACTGGGTTTATCTTTAGACTAACACGGGGGTAGGTTTAGCGGTGGTTTAACTGACATCACGACGCTCAAAAGGTTCGATAATTGCGTTGAAAAATTGAAATAAAGCCTAGGGGTCAAATGTTGGTGTATTTTTGTGCTGTATTTTGTCAACCTATCTATTATCTGATTTGACAGAAACTTTGTGACTAAATTTTCACGCGTTGTCTCATAGGTGTCCTGCATCAGACAATGTAGTAATCTACCCCTCCAATCGACCGACGCTGCAGCCTTTCTCCTTCCAAGCATTCGCATTTAACTCCGACATGGACGTGGTAATTATTTTCTCATCTCTGACACTGAAAAGTGTTTTTTTTTTTTCTTTGTTTTTATATCAGTTGGCTCTTGGGTAACTGAATAGATCAGATCTGAATCAAATAGATCAGTGTACGAATAACGATGTTCACGTAATAAGATACATGTATTTACGGTTTGTTCACAGACTAATAAAATGTGCCGTATACAGTGTATTTAAGTTTATTTTTCTTTTGCATTTTTTGTTGATTAAGTTATGTATTAATGTATATATTTGTTTATTAATCATATGTTTATGAACTTGTGTAATTATTATTTTTAATTAACTAACTGATCTATTAATTTAAGTATTTAGAAAAATTATGAGTTTATGTATTTGTTTAATTATCATTTTTGTTCATTTATTTCTTTGAACTTGGACACATAATGTCGATGAATTATACGGTTTGTCAACAGACCATTACTATTTGTTGTATACTTAATTAACATTTCTTTTATACTTCTTATTAAAGAATATTGGTGTATTCATTCATTTGTTTATTTTTTTATATCTTTGATCTCGAACACACGTCCATATATTAAATTCGATTAGTCACCTACAAAAATGTAAACCATTAACCATGTTAAAGACACTAGACACTCCTGCTCATAATTATGGAATATTTTGTTGATACTTAAGATCTTTCTCCTATATCGTCCAAAATTTTCAAGACATGTGTTTATTTCACAAAAACGCAATATGTAAAGCGATTTTTGGATTTCATGAGATGACTAAAGTAAAGACTAAAATACGTTTGAGCGCAAAACCACTTATGTATATATATTTTATTTTTTTAATCCACAAAAATCACGAAAAAGGTATTAAATTAAAGTAATTTAAAAAACAAAACAAAAAATGATAAATTTTGATATAAAGTCATTTATCAGTAAATTAGCAGCAAAATTGTCTGTTACAAGTCTAATGACGCGCGTAACTACCACGTGACCCAACAACAACTCTGAATACCGCCATTTATAAACACAGGTTTTAGAGTCTAGTCGGACGCTACAAAATGCTCAGCATTCCTGAAATACTTAGATTATACTTGTTTCACTTGGGGTGAGCAAAATTAATCCCAGAAGTACGTCACGGAAAAATGGCAAACTTCTAAATGCTTCGAAGATATTCATAATTATGAGCATGAGTGTATAACATTGTGAAAGATCCGTTTAAACAAAATTGTCAAACATTGCTATCTGACATATCTGACATTGTTTGAATGGACAAATAAACACACTAGAACACAAAAGTTCATACAGATATGCCGTCACTTGTAAAATATGTACAGATAAAAATTGCCATATTAATCATTCTCGGCCGATGAAAATTCTTCAACACAGTATTCTGTAGGGGGAAACTGGATGGTCTCTCAATGATTTTTACTTTTTTTTAAATGCGCTTTATGATCATTTTAAACTGTAGTTTGTCAGGGCTTCATTTTTTAGACCTTATCAGAGACACTGATAACATGGAAATCATGTAGCGCACTTTTTAAAGTGGAAATATTGTTATAAGATCCCTTTGATTTTTATAGGTCTACATCCACTGCAAAGTATTGGTTTGCCAGCAATCTGACACACACGACAGATGTATCCAAGTTTGTCGTAATTCCCGCAAGAAGCGTGAATCTCGTGATATACCAGATGAAAAATCTGTGTCTCGTACTGTTTCCCTGGGACCATTTATTCTATAAGCGGCAAGTTTTACCTGCAGACATTAGATGGTAAGATATGCAGATCAAGACCAGGGACATAATATATATTTAGAATCTGATCCTATTCCATCTGAAATAATGTCAATATGTACTCTCTTTATGTTTCTTCGGGACTCAAGTCCGAATAGAGATTTTGTCCATCTGCATTGTTTTTGTATGATATCCATCAATGAGAATCTTGGAAACACATGTTGCGTATGACTTTTCCAAATGCATCGCCAAAACATGAAGCTATTATTTTCTCTCCTAAATTCTTAAAGAACATGGCCATTTCTGGTCTGGCTACGAACCGGGGGGGGGGGGGGGTCGGGAATTTGGCCTGTTTCAGATCTGAGCTCGTTATCCGGGGCCACTAAAATGTGCATGCACATAGACCCAGCTCTAATCTACCCGCAGTGACGTAATCGTGGGCTACTTCAGATTTTTTTGCGAAAATGGACTCAAAAGATGTGTGAGACTTGAAAGTAACAAGTCATCGAGCAGACCGCGCTGCAAAATGGTCGTGAAATTCGACCTTTTTTTGGGGGGGGGTGGGGGCTTTATTCGCTTGTTCTATTAGGGTTGATATTCGTGTCAGCACATTCCTTTTTGTGTGAAACACAAAATGTTTTAGTGAATTTCGTTCAGTTGAATGTCTGATAACAGAAAATTTACACTCAGTAGTGTCACAGCTACTTCTACTATTGTGACGATGACTATAAAGATGATAATGACTAAATCGAGAACTACTCCCACTTGTACTACCACCTTTAAAACAAAAGTTAGGTCTGCCAGTACTGTATCGTGAAACAGGGTATCAATTAGTCTCAAATTTGACTAAAAGGTCAACGAATCAAGGAACAAGCCACGCTGTGATAACAATACAATACTTTAAAAAGAAAGAAAGAAGAATATACAATCCGTGAATCATTGAAGAGAACTTGAGAAGACTATCTAAATTATTGCAGATAAAGAAGAATATGCAACTTCTGAGTCATTAAAGACAAAGCATGCATACCTTGATTACAACCTCTATCTGTTTTTTTTTTTACAGGTGGGAATGATACAATATTCGCCAATGGCCTGTGTATATTTTACCTCTCAACATGGTCTCACCATACTAGCCTCAGATATTTCGACACGGACACAATGACTTCAAGGTTCAAGGAGCACGTCCTCCGGCGTCTTATTGGCCACATTTTCATAATATCCGCACCTAACACTTCGAATACAACCATATTTTCGCTTCAATAGGCCTATAAACTTTTAAAAATGTTTGTTATGCTTAAAAAATGCGCTTGAATGTATTTAAACGTATTGCATAGCGAACTTTCATCGCTTTGAATACTTCGCCTTATTTTTTATTCATTTATTTATTTATTTATTTATTTATTTATTTATGTATGTATGTATGTATGTATGTATGTATGTATGTATTTATTTATTTATTTATTTATTTACTTATTTATTCATTTATTTATTCATTCATTCGTTTATTGTCTTTAATCACGACATTTAATTGACACGTGATGCTTGTTATCCTTTGGGATTTAAGTAAGTGTGGTATGGGTAAACGATTTGCTCGACTTTTTTTCTGTCGTATCAATTAATTCCAATGAATAGGGGTATTGGTTTCATTATTCATTCTACTTAGTGTGCACATGATAGTATTTTATTTCCACAATATTCGGAAGATAAATTAAAATTTGTGTGTTCAATATTCTGAAGAAATTGACAAAGTATTGATATCGTCTTGAATATATGATTTTGTCATAACATGTCTCCAATCTGCATAAGACTGTTTTCAAATTGATCGTGTAGATGCATTATCTACCCTGAAAGTGAAATCCACGAATAGAGTAACTGCTTCGCTTTACCAATAATATAATGCTTGCAACTTATCACATAATTAACATTAAAAAAGTTAAAAAAAAAAAAAGTACTGGAGTCAAACCAGATGTCACTAGATATAATATTTCAATCCGTTGAAGAAGTTTGATAAATAGAAAAAAAAAGATTAAAATCAGTCGATGCTAACATTAAACATTACCAGGCTTCAAAATATATTTCTTTTTCGCATGTTTGGCCAACTTCTATAAATTTTGATTTCCTTTAGATATCGTAAATTTATAAACTGTTTTACCTATTGCTTCATTATTTTTTTTTCGTGTTATTCAAGTTACGTGTAAATTATGTTTCGTGTGAGAATAACGTGATGCCATGTAATAAAAAAATGTATCATCCTGAAATTGTACCTAACATTTCTGTTTCAATTTTATTAATGAACGCAAATTAGTGAATTGTTACAATAGTCATATTATTTTGGTAGTTGGTTATTTAATTCATTTCTGGCTTTCAAGATGTTAAAACTACAACATTGAATGAGATCAACCATTCTTTGCACATAGAGGATTTGTTTCTTTTTTTTTCTTCTTCAAGATATGAAATTGTTCTTGTTTACTTCCTTGTTGCTGTCCCGATGCACAATGCGTGTCTCATAAGTTATTTAAAGAGAATTACACTCATCCTCTTTTCTTCCAGTACATCACATTGTAATTGTGATTGTGAAATACAAATGTATAAGTTTAAACGAAGGTTTCCAGCCTTTTCTTTTTATAGGCAGGGAGTCATATATTATCATATAAGGGGAAAGTGAAATATTGAAAACGACGAAACTTCAATACGTTCATGGACATGACTTGTTTTGTTTACAAATATCCCAAAGCGAACTGTGCGCAAAACTAGTCTGAGTTTTCATACTCATATCTAAGTCAAGCTTTTAGATTTCTCTTGGGATTGCGGTAAGCAAAAAGAGCAACCTAGAAAGGAAACCAAAACGTCAACATGAAATGGCTCAAGATGATAATTAATTAATTGAGTATATGAATATAAAAACGACCCAAGTCCTTTTTGAAAATTTGTCTTTCTTCTCCCATATGAAACCGAAGATGACAACGCCAGTTAACCAAATTTCTAGCATACAATTCTAGATATGTAGTGATGATGCACTAGTGCTTTGGTTGAGTAGAAATGTAATCTTTGGTTTCATATGGGACAATAAAAACAAATTTACAAAATGGGTCGTTTTGATATTCATATATACAATTCATTCATTAATGTATTTATTGAAACAAATACTGATAACATGCAGCCATGTCGTAAATATAAATTACAGACCCTGCATGTGCAACGAACAATAGTTATCAGTAGGCTTAAATTGAAGACTGTAGAATAAGAAGTACTGATATACTAGTACTACTTTTGAGAAACAAAGGCTTAAAGTTTTCAAATTTGTCTACAGATTACATTTGTTTGAGTTGTACATCCAAACTTGGTGACACAATAAAAGATGAATATAGGACAGAAACAAACATTATCACACTTGTCGATTTCCAATAATCAATCATCAATATTGTGGACTTAAGTACTTCTTCCTCTGAAAACAAGGGTCTGAGCACAACAAATGCATTTCTCAAAAAAATGAATGCCAAAAACACTTAGTTGCATATTTTTTTTGGAATGTCCTCAGTAAGACGAACATTTGATATGCAATTTGTGTCGAATTTGGACGTTGTTTGAAATTTGACCTCATTTGATCTTTGACCAGAAGTGACCCTATATCTCATCAACAAATCACAAAAGACATGATAAATTATATATTTTTTTAATCCTTGTAACTAGTCGAGTAAATATTGAATTAGACCAAGTAAAAAATTTGACCCCAGTTGACCCCTCCCCTGAACCCTACCAAGGAAGGGTCAAATAAACCAAAATTTTGTCAAAAAATTTCCCGGCATGTAACGACTTCAAAACAATCTCTAACTCAGTTTCGTCAAAATGTGACTTAAGTACTTCTTATTCTACAGTCTTCAATTGTTCTATGTGACAGTATTCTATTGTCACCCTAGACATCAGAAAACAACATCAAACATATTGAAAATTGTTTATAGTAATACAATTATGATGTCTTGATTATAGGGAAGCATGTAGCTGCATGTACATAACCTGTGGGAAATGTCGCCCCCCCCCCGACATTTTACATTTTATTTCTCGAAAGTGTGACAGTTTCAAAGCGAGCAATTTTCAGACCATTGATAGATCATATAGGTGTATCTAAAAACATAATTGCAAAGAATTTCATTTTTTACCATTTACCAAAACTATACTTGGGATTTAACCCATCCAGTAATTCACGTCTTCTCGTGCTACATCCAAAGGCGTACGCAAGGGGTGTTCTGGGTGTTCAAACACCCCTTTTAGAGTGTTTTACAACATTTTCATGTAAAACACACCACTTTTCAGGGAAAACACCCCACCTTTTATGTCGAAAACACTTCCTATCAAGAACTTCAGACATGTACCATGGGAGATGAAATGGATTTGAAAATATAGACAATGGTTTTGACCGATGGAATTTTTCTCCCCCCCCCCCCACCCGAGCGAATTTTCAGCTGATTGTCTGGACATGAAAACTTATGGACTTATTAGGATTTGGGTTGAGAAATTATTTTCCGCCCCCTCCCCCACGTTTTCCGGCTGCTTGCCTGACCGTGAAAATTTGTGGACGTATTTTGTCCACAGATGGACAACCCCTTGAAAAATCCTCCGTACGCCTAAAGTTACATACTGTAATACATCTATGACGTCACAACTACCATGACGTCACAGCTACCCTGGGGTTCAGTATCTGTCTCCAGTCGTTCTCTGCACACCTGCATGGCAAAAATAGGTTGTCGTTCGGTAGTATTTAGTATTAGTATCATTGTAACAATTATTCATGCAGCTATTTGATTTTAGTCAAAGGGATATGAAATGGATTAAGAAATAATGAAAACAAATTTAAAGCTGATGATGAATTAAATTGTAGTGAAAATGCCTTCCTTAAGTTAGCGTGTTTGTTTTTATTAGTTTTACTCTTACTTTTGCAGGTAAATGGGAGCCCTTTCAAAATAAAGTTTGCATTGTTCTCTGCTTATGTCGTGTCTGCTTGTTTCGTTGTTTTCTGTTAGTGTGTCTTGTCTAAGTGAATAGCGAATCATGGTCCTGGGAAGCAGGGGTGCTGGGGGTAAAGCTGAAGCCGAAGCAACCCCAGAAATTTTTCAGGGGATGCGCAGCACCCCATGCCCAAAAAAAAAATGGCCGCAAATTTTTCGCGAACACCCCCCCCCCCTGCTGAAGGACTTTATTCAGCTGTTGATTTGGCCGCGATTTGGTCGCGTGAAATTTTTTTTGCCGCGAAATTTTCCGCCGCCCCCCCCCCCCCTCCGCTGAGTGACCTTTTCAGCTGTTGATTGGCCCGCAATTTGGCCGCGACATTTTTTTGGGCCGCGAAAATGAATATCTCTGCACTCCCGGTGAAAAATCGTTCCCAGGGTCCTGTAGCGAATGTGTTTATCCGATTTTCTGTTTTGATTTTTAGTTCATTATACATGTAAATGTAGCAATTTCTGTTTGCATCCAACATTGAAGTAGAAAAATTGTATTGTTAGGATTAATAGCTCTTTTCACATACACACACATATACCATTATTATTATTATTATCATTATTATTATTATTATTATTATTATTATTATTATCATCATTAGTATTATCATTATTGTTATTATTATTATTATTTTGTTGTTGTTGTTGTTGTTGTTGTTGTTGTTATAATCAGGCCTAGTTGTCTCAGTCGCGTTTGATACATTTCTTTCAATAGGCCTACAAATACCAGGGCTCTTGCGTCCCTGGGGTGGCAAGATCTTGTATCTCAATTTTTTGGTAACAATGAGTTTCTTTCACAATCTTCTACCTAAAAACACTTAAAATGCATTTTCAGACCCTCATAATAATGCCCAACTGCAAAGATAAGGCCACTATTGACAGACGAGAGTCGACTGCCTCCATTGGCTGTAATGGTAATGCAGCCATGTTATTTGGCTCTTCTAAACATTCAACATTTTTTTTAGATTGTCACCCCAATTAGTTGAACAATCATTGTGCGTGTTAAAATTATGCGCCGTGCGTGTATTAATACATTACGCATTATCGTCATCCGCGTAAGCGCGCGGTTGGCCTACATTACAGCGCCATGGACAACGCATTTGTTTCATCTGCATCACTTTCGTGACTACGCGCTTCGAGTTACACGTACCTCGATTACTTGCTGGTTTTCGAAGCAGTATAGCTGAAATTCTTCAGTGAATTTACGTATACTGCGATTGGCTGTTCAAAAATCTGCGATGGATGAGAGACGTTCTCCAATTTCTCCCACTTCACGCGGATGTCAAAATCGCGATACCAAGTCGCCAAGTAGGCCTACATCATCTTGGCAAAACTTCTCTCGACCAGGCCAAAAGGTACAGTATAATGGCCAATATTTTCCTTTTTTAAATGGCATGCTTTTAAGATTTTTATTAAATCATTTATCTATTCATTTACAAACCTCCTTACCCTCCCTTGCCTGAGCAAGAACGGGGTTGAATTGGGCAACACCCCATTTACAACATAAGCATAACGTTAGATCATTTTTTATTTTTATTTTTTGGTAAAAATTGAGATTTTCGGGGGGGGGGTTCACGTTGACCTAATCTAATAATGCGCTGATAATTTCACGCTCTGAAAGGCTTCCGTTCTATCTTTTTATTATTTTTTTATTAGTGGAAAACTCCAGAAAACTCAGTTGGGGGGGGGGGGAATCCCGACTATGAAATATGAATAGATCTAGTAGTAAGTCTGTCTGTCTGTTCTCTGATAATTTACAAATCACGATAAGTCGCTAAAAATATTTCAGTAGGCTTTATGTTATTTTCCGATATTCGTTATGACAATACTTTGTGAAATATTACTGAAAACGTTGTCTGATTGGCCAAAACGATACTTCGGCTTAAAACTTTGGTTTGCCTTAAAAAAAATGAATGGTTGCATTAAAATGTGTACAAAAAAATAATTGTTTTAGAAAAGCAGTTTACCATTGACGACTTGTAAAAAAAAAAAAAAATGGCCCTGGGAAGCGGGGGTGCTGGGGGTGCTGCAGAATCTTTTCAGGCCTGCTAAAAGTTGTGTTTGTCATGATGTATAGAATTATACGTCGTCTAGGGGCGGTGCTCCCTATGTTTATCAAATTTGGCCGTGAAAACTTTTGCTATGGCCGCGAAAAGAATATTTTGGTACCACCGGTGACAAAATCGTTCCCAGGGCCCTGCAAGATAAGAACACAAATATACCGAAAAAAAAACATGTGATAAAGAATATAATTTTTTTTTATCTCTTGCCAGTCGCAATGGACTTTTTGTTTGTTTGCTGGTTTTTTGTTGTTGTTGGGGGGGGGGGAGGCAAGTACTTTTAATAGCCATGGAAACCGGCGATTAAACAAAATACGTATACATTAGGAGAGATAAAACAATACAATGTACAAAACTACCTGAAAATGAAACATCAAATTAATCCGAAATGTTACATCGACAAACAAAAAAAAGAACAAAATTAGAGTCCCCGTTTCTATGCAGACATAATTTTTTTATACACTCGAGGTTGTTCTTTAAAAGATTTAATTTATATGTATGACATCTTGAACTAAAAATACGACCTTTGATCTATCATTATTAGTGTTTTTTGTTTTCTTTTGTTCGTCTGTTTGTTTTGCAATGGTGACAGAAGGAACATAGTTTCAAACGTGATAGTGGAGCATCTGACGCACACAATGAGCACGCGCGTTGCTCCCCATGGCCGCCCGCGTGTTTTTTGTCTGCGCCACATATTTGGGTACGGAGTCTCGAGAATAGACTATGATTTTCGTGACGTTTTGTGGGACGTAAGCGTTGAAAGTTACCTTCGAACGCGCATTTGGTCTTACACGAGACGAGACAGTCAGTCACTCAGCGTGAGCTATACGCGCCGTGTTAAGGCATATCATTCAAGAATTCGTCGTACCTGGGCTTTATATTCAATGTATCATTTGAGGGAAAAATTTCCAACGATTGAATCCAATGTCAATCATTTTAATTTTTTGGTGAAAAGAATGAAATGAATAATCCATCCGAAAATAACTAACAAAACAAATTCCTTAACAACTTTTCAATGGGGTTTATTTAGCAATGTAAAATTATTTTACCTCTCCACGAATTTTGACACTAAAATGAAGGGAAATGATAATCCTCTTTTCAAGTAGTCGCACCTTTTGATTCCATTATTAAACAATATATCCGGGTCAAAGTTTTAATGCGAACATATCGGTATGTTACTGCTGACTTAGATGGCAATTTCGGCCGTAATTAATGGGGGTAGAATTCACGCTTACTGATTGCCGGCTTGCACGTGTTGTCATCGCCAGACGCGCCTATTGACAATGGCTTGCGCGTCGCATTTCACGCGCTGAAGTGCATGACACGGTGGCTCGCAATACGTCATCACCCGCAACTTTATGAGAAAAATTTTATTGCCTGATTTCAACTTGCTAAAAATTGCTACCGTTTCCCCTCGACAACATAAATATGATTGGTATATGTACTTAATGCTGAAAATGTCTAGTTTCAGAAACCGTCCACGAAGATTTTTTATTATTAACGCTCCAGTAATATTTGACGGCCATTGAGTGTGTCACCACCCCCCCCCAAAAATGGGGGAAAATGACACAATCCCCATTGACATTCTGGGAAAAAAGAAAATTTATTAAAGTCAAAATTCACTTACCGTTTCCTCTATTAGAATAACTGGTGGATTTGATATCATCTTAAGCAAACGTTTAAACTTTCAAATCCGTTCCGAAGAAATTTTTGGGAAACTTTCCCTATTTTTAAGCAATCACGGCCGGACCCATCAAAAAGCGCTGTTTTGCATGCTTCATTTCCCGTGTTAAACGGGATTCACGGCTGCCGCCGAGGCCAGATCGCGCTCCTTACTTTTCAATGCGCGTAAAATGGGGTAAGTGGAACACTTAAGCTTAAATGAGCTCAAAGCAAAGATATTGTATATATAATTTAGAAAAATGTTACCTTTAATTTAAACTATGTTTCATGATGAACCTTTTAAACTATGTTGTGATCAAATACCATAACGTTACCAAACAAAAAAAATGCTAATTGGCAGTGTTCCAGTTACCCCAAATTGGACCCAACCGTGGGGTAACTGGAACAGTGGGTGGGGTAAGTGGAACAGGGTTTTATTTGCTTGCCAGGAACTTATTTTTCATAGCTGTTCACATATAATAGAGCACTAGTTGCCTTTAGCATAATATTTTACAACAAATAAAAAAAAATAATACACTAATTGTAATTTCTATGTTTTTTATAGTACAATGCAAAATTCAGGATTTTTCTCCGTTTTTTACATCAACCTAAGTCAAAAAGTGGGATTTTAGGTACAAAATCTATTATTTGTCATCAAAAAGTACTCTGAATTTTGTAATTTTATATTCAAACCTCAGAAAATTTAACAAAGTACGTAATTTGATATTTAAACCCTAAAAAGTAATTACAAATGTGTTCGAAAATGAAATTCAGTCAAGCGTGTCCCACTTACCCCAAAGGGGATCCAGTTGGGGTAACTGGAACACCCGTGTAAATAATTACCTCATTGGTGATCCGCGTAACCGCGGATCACCATAGATTTCGTCAGAATTTTTTTCTTTTTCTTTATTGGTGATCCGCGTAACCGCGGATCACCATAGATTTCGTC
>JZLH01S0081792.1:0-11311 GCA_001188425.1 Eucidaris tribuloides | reverse complement strand
AAGTACCGAACATTTGGCCATGAAAATTAGACTTTTTTAGAAGCCTTGAATAGTGTCTTGATTTTAGAGTAGTTTTATCCCAAGTACGGCCTTCTTCCAATATAGGAATGGTTATAATCTACGGTATACTCTGACCATGGACCAACTCCATGCTCTGACAAATCATATAAGCTCTTTTTATAACTTTCGTGGATTGAAACTAAACAAAAAGTGCGGCATCAAGAGCCAGTTTGTGTAATGTCACAATCAAGTGTCATGACACAATGTGTCATGAAAAATAACTTGATAACATTATCATCTTAGTAGTCAGACTCCTCGCGATATCAGGTGTTCACTTTTTTCCTGGAAGAAAACTATCAGGAAATCCGACGGATGAATGTACAGACAGAACGACTTCTTGACTTGTCGACTGAGAAACAGACGGACTGACTGCATGATAGATCATCGTTTGTTATTTACTTCTTGAATATGTACAGTCGAGGTAAATAGCGCCCCTTTGCCTACAATTGAGTATATAAATATAAAAAAGACCTAATTCCACTTTGGAAATTTGTCTTTATTCTCGCATATGACACCAAGCATGCAACATTTCTATTTAACGAAACACTAGTGTATATCACTAAGTATGTAGAAATTATGTACTAGAAATTTGGTTGACTGGAGTTGTCATCTTTGGTTTCATATTGGACAATATAAACAGATTTCCAAAATGGACTTGGGCCGTTTTTATATTCAGATACTTAATGATAAAAAGGGACATAATGTTTCCACAGTACAATAAAACAGGTTGGTTGTGTTATAAATGACAGGAGTCTTTTCTCTTTCGCAGCCTACACCGTGTTATCGCATCAGTATAGTCTGTACATTGTCTGTATTTTGAGACTACTTTTATCGGATGTTTGGCACAAAAAACCTGTGATTAAAGGTTATTGCCATGAGTTGAAATGCCTCAAGAACCAAATGAGTTGAAATATATACCAACTACACACTAGCAGGAGTGGATCTCCCACCTGGGAGGATTTGTCTGTAATTTGTTTACTTAAGGAAAATCAAGCATAAACATAGGAGTATTTTAATTTTATCTGGGTACGATAAAAATAAGCCCCATAGAGAGCCACACAGCAGGTTTCCCTGCTACGAGGGATATTTACATTTTTACTTTAGAATGAGTCAACGTTTGACTACAAGATTTTCACAGGAAAATCCTTGCCTAGTTTACTTGATTCTAGAGTAGTTTCAGCCCAAGTTGAGGACTACCCCCAATCATGCCATTTACCTTACATAGTTGTCTTTTAAATGCAGGCTTAGCTTTCTTTATTTGACAAGGTGACCAAAACTTCCAGCTTAATTTCTGTAAACTCAGTCCACGACTATTTCCGCATTAATTACTTAGATATTGCGACAATTGTTCATCTTTCTTCCCCAGCAAATGTATGTATATTTGCTGGAATTTCCAAACTCCTAAAGCAAAAGGTAAATGTATATCTTACTCCGATTAATACCACCCTCTATAATTCTGTACGACAGGGTTTTTTTTGTATGGAGAACTTTTTTCCACTCTCAAGACATGTTCATTATGAGAGTAGAAAGCAATTTATAGAATTATGTTTTCTATTTCTTTTTAAAGTAATTTCCCTTTTCGCCATTAAGACGTCAATGAAAATGACGAATTAGCTCAATATATCAATTTCCTTGACGAGTCCTTTTGAAGGAAATAAAAAACATAATAGTAGTTTTACAGGCCTTATCGATTTTCCCTCCATAAACTGAAGAATCTCTAAGTTTGTTTGTGAATGATTTACCTCGGAATTGAATAACCTGAAAACATAACCGACATATTATTTGTTTGTATTTGAAATAAAACGTGGGGGCGGGGGGTAAGAGCGGCTCGGGTTTAGAATCAACTATAAGCCAATCGTATCCCGATACCTAGACAAGCATTTCGCGGACAAAAGACGCATCTACGTGTTGCGCTCTCTGGCATACCGACAAACGGACACGATGATGAGTAACAATGCCTAATGGACACACACCCACCAAAGCCTGAATCAATCTGCTACATTTAGACAATTAGATCGACCGAGATAAAACAGGTAATTCTTACTTCAATCAATGATTATTATCCTGGAACAAATCCACCTGTCGCCTCGCGTAATGTGTATTTCTGCTCCAAACTATTTATAATGCCTACATCACATCTATAAAAACCGCAGTCAAATATGACCGAATATTGTGTTGGGTATTTTTGTTTAACCCCCCACCCTTCGTCTTGTGTCAATACGTCTTGATGTAGACAGTGAACAACAGATAATAGCTGGGTTTGTCCCAGCAGTTTTAAACTAATATCTTTCACTAGAGTTTGAGCATGCGTGCCGCTTCCAGACGCGATGGAAAAGCAATAATATTATTAAGTTGCCCTTGAATCCATTTTTAATGGAGATCACCTTTGAATGAGGACCGCAGTTTTATTATTAGGGGTGTTATCACATCTTCACGATATTGGAAATATCTCTACGAAGTTTCATGGTCTCTCGGGGCAGTTCTGATGCCATTTTTGGTCTGCACGTTAGTATAATTTAATTATGATTATTTTGATTTGTATTGATTTGATTGATTTTTGTTTGTCCGCTTATTCTTCGTAAAAATACATTAAAAAATACAATTGATATTGACATCATAATGAAAACGATGACAGTGTTCATTATGTGCACAATTCATAGTAGGATTTAAACAAAATACATTGTGTGAATAAGAAAAACTACCTTAAAAGCAGGGCTACAATTCGGGGTCAATAAAATGAAAATGGGCAAGTATCTCAATTAATTTCATATTATAAGATATTCGGGATTCCCTAAAATATTGTCAGTAAGGTATGAGGTAAATTAACCATGGTTTTGTCGAAAATATTAACCACTAGCGAAACGCAAGTTGTTGTTGTTTTTTTTTTTGCAAATAAACTTTTCGACATTGGTCCTTGATAGTTAATTGCTCACGATATTGAGTTCATATTTCTTCCAAATTTTCTACCGTTTCGTTTGGAAAATAGATGGGCAATCATTCGTAACAATATATCATGTTAAAGTATTTTATTTCACTTTTCTCAAAAGAATATACTTAAAAATATAAACACTTTACGTGATCGAAGTGTATATAAGTTAAAACGGTATAAAAGAACGAAAATCAAACAGTTATATTTATAAATGCAATATACTGTATCGTAATAGTATCGTATGAACCGGTTTGCTTTTAGATAGGTGTGGTTCAAATATTTTGTTCAGGTCAGATGTTATTGTTTTTTTTATTGTGTGCTATGAAATATGAACTTACTACGAAAAGAGTTAAAGGTGCTAAATTTGTACTTTCATTTCTAAACCGTCATGTACCCGTACACACTTATGTACAAATTACATTACACACATACAAACATACACATACATACGTACTGACATATACTCAAATACATCTTAATATTATATTTATATGTTTGGTATGTGCACGTACATTATATACTCTATATCAGGCGTATAATCCGACACGTCTGCACGCTAATTCAGTATATCATGACGATATTACTGCGATATGTAAGTTGCCTGAAGCTAAACTCCGATTGCCAGGCTCGACGGGAACACGGTTGACAGAATTTCGGTCCACCTCCTGAAAAGGGTTATTTGTACTGCTCTTCAAGTTTAAAACAATGACAAGTATAATTGATACGTTTTATGACCTCAATCCGTATCTGTCAGTTGGGCCTTTGACACGGTGCAAGTGGAGCGTTGATAGTCGAGTACAACGTCGTTCTCGTATTACCAGAAAATTCATCTTCGTATCTCATCGCAAGAGTTAAATCGAAAAAAAGTAAAGTTTGCCTATTTGTTTTTGTCCGCATATTCTGATTATTTTCGAGCGGTTATTATGACGCGCCAGTAGCAACTAGACAATGTTGATTAAAATGTTGTTTATTAAATATTATGTTTTCTCTTGAAATTGGTAGACTTTAATAAACATTCTGGTTTAGTTTTCTGCATGTTTCAGTATTTCACTTTGCCGATCAGTTTCTTCGCATTAATTTGTTATCTTGAATAATATCATCAACCATTAACCAGGCCTGCATTAATTTGATGTTGCTGCTACCTCAATCACTACAGATAAAATGCTAAACATAATGATAACGATCTTGAAATTGCTTCTTTGTTTCCCCTTTTTATTACGTTTTGTTATTTTAGGTGTACCGTATACAATCACAAAAGCAAGCATAATTAGCGCATAATCTGTGCATATATGCATTTTAATGAACTATGTTATCTAACAATCTAATATAAACGCATGATTATAGGAAGGAAGAGAGAAGTAAACATTATTTCTAACGGTGCCATCTCCATGTACTTTATTTCCTGGTAGATTAAAACATTTAAAAAAGTTTGTTAGATTCACTGGTCATATGTCAACACCGACATCAAACACTATCTCGAGGAATAATCTCACTGATCGCTCACCGAAGTTAATGGGCAACGGAAATTGTTCGAAAACGATGGTTCCTGCAGGGGCACCAGCAACTCTCCCGGCAGACCATGCGGCCAGTCTCCCGTGGAGTGTCAGGGAACATAGCCATGCTGTGTGTTAGTGTTTGTTTGTTCGTCCGTCTGTCGTGAAGTCGTGTAAGGGGGAGGTGGGAATGAAGGAGCGTGGAAGGAGGGTAGGGAGTGAAGAACGGACAAGTGAACTGTGCCCTTATGATGTCTGTACAGTTTGATGTCTCGAAGTTTTCATTTTATATTGTTTTATTGACATCGTCCTTAACTGACTTACAATTAAAACCAGGGCATGCCCCCACCCCCTAAAAAATATATATTTTCAAAATACATATATATATTTTTTTCAAAATACATAGGCCTATATATATGTTTTTTTTCTTCAAAATACATAAAGATATATGTTTCAAAATACACCGGCGTTTCAAAGAAAATACCATATAAGAAACTTGAGCAATGTTAGGAAGTTCAGATCTAGTTTTGTTAGAATTACAGTGACAGTTATATTTTGAATCGGCTTACTCAAATTCGTCTTCAACTTTCAGACCCTTGACCCGAATGGGTGTTTATCATGTATAATAATTATGTGAAATTTATTTACAAATTACAAACGTGTACCGTATATATTCATGAACTTGACAAACTTTATGCATTATTTACATGCAGATAATTATTCATCTACCAACAGATGCTACTGACTGCACTTATTTTTTGTGCTTTTTTTCGGGGGGGGGGGGGTTGATTACTGATCTTGAAATTTCAGACACGTCATTCTTAAGTAGCATATCATATAGGGCATGAGTGATGTTTTGTTGTGCTTCTTGCAAAAGAGATACCTTGAAAACAAGATAAACGTTTTACAGCTTTCACCTTTCATTTAAAATATAAATCAAGATACACAGAATATTGTTATACATTTCCAATTTTATAGTATTGTACAAACAGGGAATACTATCAGAACTATAAAGTTTTTACTTTTTATTAACCTTTCCAGCTTCGTACCGGATAAAAATATCAAAAATGGAACACAACTGAAACATAGGTCCATTTGCTACAATATATATTGAAAGGAAAAACGTGTTTGAATGAAATGCTGAAAACCCCTTATCGTGAAAATATTAGAGCTTATATATGCTAAAACAAAATAAATTATAAATAAAACATTATGAATCACAGAATTTTATAGGGGAAACTAATAATTTATATATTATTTTCATCAGTTAGATTATCGTTGAGAATCCGTGGCCTTTCGAATTTCCGGATTACTGCGGATATTTAATTTGCCTATCTTACATCAAACTACAATAAATTAATGAAATAATAACACATTCTTTTGAAATTAAAGCATTTAATATTTGTAACTTAGGGCTATTAGTTGGTTTAGACATTTTCCTTCTTGTAATGGTTCCTTAATCTGGTATGTCTTCTGCGATGTGTATTAGGCTGTACTGCTTCTACACATTATTCCGCTGATAATCTTATTATGAATAATAATCATGATGATGATGACGACGACGACGACCTCAATAATAATAATAATAATAATAATAATAATAATAATAATAATAATAATAATAATAATAATAATAATAATAATAATAATAATAATAATAATAATAATTAATAATAATAATAATTATTATTATTATTATTGTTACTATTATTATTATTATTATTATTATCATCATCATCATCATTATCATTATCAATACTTTTAATCAACTAAGAAATTAAGTTATTTATTTATTTCTATTTTCATTGATTCATGTATTTATTCATTTGATATTGTAGTAGTAGTTGTTGCATTATTACTTCTTCTATTTATACGTTTACTCCCTACTCTTGTTATTTCGAGTTTTTGTTGTTACTTTTCTTTGTGTTGTAGTAGGTTTTTTTAATTATTATTATTGCTGCCCTATTACCGTCAGTACTGCTAGGAAGACAATTACGTTGCCAAATATATACTTTCTTCTGTTTGCTATATTTTTTTTTTCTGTTTATGTTGTGTAATTTCATGTTGTTGCATTGTTATTGTTTGACATTTGTGTGTTTTATTATTAGTTGCTGATTCGTTTGTGACCCCCCCCCTTCCGAAAAAAACCCTTAAGAAAATGTTAAATCCCACGCAGCTATCTATGATGCCAAACATATTCTCCGACAAGGAGTGTAGTGACGGCAATGAATATTCGTCACCCGCTTTACATCATTTGTTGCTAGGCAACAAGAACGCACGTGTGGTTGGTCAAATGTTTGGTCTGACGTCACAGCGGTCAACAGATAACGATTTGCCAATGTATGACACAAACTCAACGTATGAAGACAGAGTATGATGATGCATAGTAACAGCGCCAAGCGATGATCGTTCCTCTCTAGATTGCTAGCCTGTTTTTATTTTTGAAGAGTATGTTAGTTGGTCCTACCTGACACGAGTTAAGTGATAGAATATCCTACCACGTCACTAATCATGCGCCTGTAATGACATAACCGATACAGAAATAGGGAGAGACGCGTGGCTGGTATACAGTTCGCAGTCTATTCGTCATTACATGAGTTTCCAGATCTGATGACTATACAGTCAAAGTACAGTTAAAGGTCCCATATCAAAAGGCGATTCAACGACAGGTGATGACTAGTCTCAACACACAGTCACACATTCATTTAGGCTACGTGGTTGAAGTACCATGGTGTACTACATCAGACTGCAAAGAGATACAATAATGATGGTTTTACGCATTCAATGCTCAGATGCTGTTTTCATTGCATCGTAAGAAACATTGGTGCTCCGATTTTATCATACGAGTACAAAGAGGGTGCTATGTCATTCTTTCTGACCACGACAGTGAACCTTTAAAGACACTTTATAATATTGTAGAAGCACCACATAAAAAAGTCAAACTTTGATATATGATTTACATGATAGTGTTTGAATTGACAAATTAATACACTACGACACCAAAATTTGGACAGATATCACTAGTATAAAAATACTTCGGTGGACGATAAAGTCTGAAACACAGCAATTTATGGGGAAACTGGAATGGTTGCTCATTGAATTTCACTTTTAGAAGCACTAAATGATCGTTTTGAACTACAATTTTTAGGGTTTCCTTATCAGACCTTATTGGAGATAGTGGTAGCCAGAAGGATCATGTAGCTCAAAAAATATCAAACTGAAAAATTGTTAAATTTTGCCTTTGAAGACAGTGTATTTTGGTTGCACTATGCGAATTTGAATATCTAAAGGCACCAAGGCAACGGGGTAATTTTCCACATAACGACGAACGGTTTCAATCCATCCAATTACAGTAAATGTTACTAAGATACTGTCTTTTTTTTCTAGAGGGAGTGCGTCGATCTGTTGAAATTTCAAGAATGCCACCTCCCAAATCACCAAAGTCAAACTCAAATTCCAATTCTAATGCGCACATTGTATTTTAGCTCATTACTTTTGGGTATAATTTGAATAAGGTAACGTGGACATTGCTACTTTATTTTCGTAAATGAGATTTTTTTCCCAATAAGGATATTACTTATATTAAGGACGGTAAATATTTCCGTTCAATTTGCAGTTTCCTTTCGAGTGTTTTTCTTTGTCAAATGTAATTTTCAATCTTGCCATTTCCCTTCAACACCGTATAAATTTACAAATGTATAATTTATGAATATTTGGCTTATTTTATTTTTTATTGTATTCGTGAAAAATACAGTGGAGCTTCAATTAAAAAAAAACAGTCGCGTGTCACGAGTATACGGTCCCAACGTACATGTACATATATCTACCAAAAGGTACGTGTTGAGTACCGCGCCGTTTCGCGTCGATGTGGACGCGAAGTTCACGTCTAAAGCTCATCGATGACACCCGATAAAAAGTGTTAGATTCCCTGATAAAGATCCCGCCGATGAAATAGAATAAAATCAAAATAAGGGGAAAATGTCTTGTTACCGGATTCACTGTTTATTAGGCCACGTGTCAATCAAGCTCGGTTGTTAACTGCCGTGAATAATGACACAGGCGCTGGTACTTGGCAAATCGGTGTAATTTGCTAGACAAAATCGGTGTTATATTCGTGCCGTGACGTTATGTTTTTGTAATTGGTTTTTTCCAACATTTGGTGTTATTTCCTCTGCATGTCATGCGGTGAACTCCCGAATGACGTTTTATGAATTTGTCAGAAACAATGCTTCGGCCTGCACCGGAACTTTTATTACAATGTTTTTTGCAGTTAAGTTTTTTTTTTTTTTTTTACCTAATTTTAGCAACAATTATGACAGTGGTTGGGAAATTTACTCATAGACTTGGCCCGGGTTCTACAGAAGAGCCCTACACGGAGCACTTTACAGAATTACTCACAGGTCTTTTGTTTTTTGTTTTTTATGTTAAGTTGATATTTTGGAATTGCACCCACATTCTTGCACTGACATCGTTTATTTCCCAATTTACTGTAAAATATGTTATTTATCTCGCATGCATAAAGTACTTATTAATCGTGCAAACAACACAACAATAATGGTATTGATTACAAATAAATCTGCAATGAAATAGCAGGGATATTCTACATTATATACGATGATTAATAGAGGTTAAATGGGTTTTAATTGAACTTACTCTCAGCTTTAGAATATTAGCATCAGCTCTGCGGACTGTGTTAGCAGTTAATTTATCGCGGGGACTCTAGTCTCTCTATACTTCCTTTTAATCCACTAGAATCGTTCTCTAAAACGGCAATCCTCGGCCTTTTTATCAGATTGCGGTGTTGACGTACACGTACGAACACATGTTCGATTTTTCTCTGATTCGTGTTATGTCTCAAGAACATTAACAACGCCTTTGAGACGTTTAAGGATACATTTACAATGCGAACGTCTTTGTGAGTTAATCTGCGAACTAGGCCGTAAATTCGGAGATGGCATAGTGCAACATCCAAACTGAGAAGTGGATTTTCTCGGAGATCACGTGGCTCTAAAATTAAGCTCAATCTTAAGTCTTAACTTAAGATAAACAAACATCTGTTTTTCCATCCAATGCCGATGATCACTCACGTTGTGAAATGCAGGAATTAGTAATTACACATAAAGAACGAATATGAATCATATAATACTGGTTATGTAATTATCCCTGTTTTCATTGTAGTTTGAAAGTCTTTTAAATCATTTTGCGATGATTGAAGGGTTTGTAGAGAGAATATAATTTATAAATTAATTTCACTCTCCACATGGTAACTTTAAGAACTCAATTTCAAGTATGTTTTAATATTTCATATCGGTCCCATTTTATTTGATCTACTTAAAACATATAAATTGTTTACTTATTTTATTTAGCTCTATTTTATATTATTTTATTTTACTCTTTTATTTTATTTCATTTTATCCCATCTCACTTTTTTCTATCATTTTTTTGTACCGTGATAGTGAATACCTTTAATTTTTCAAGTATAAACTGTAGTAATCAGTTTTGAGACTGCTTTCTCTGTATATTTTTTCTTCTATTTTTTGCCCAATATGAAACATATTTTTGACGAGGTATAGTTTATCGTTTTTTCCGTCATGAACCCAATGCACTTCTTAACTCTAATATCCTTGGTTGTTCCCCTCGCCTAACCTCCGATAAAAAGGCAAAGTCATTTCTGATCAACAGTAACCTTCGGTAGTTTGAGATATCAAGCTTTTACACGTTTTTGTGCTGATTCTGTAAGTAATCAAGTCGTTTTCAAAGCAGGTCGTTTCGAGCCACGTTTGCCGACCGCGTTACAAGTTTAAGGCACCCTGAAATCCGTTGAGATTTAAGGTTGAACCATGCTAGCTCATGAGATGCGTAATGGTGAAGCTGTGACAGTTACTAATGCAATGCAGCAGACTTCTTTCATGTTCTGTCGATGCTCGACATCATACAGAAGCTCCTCAATACGATTTGTGAATAACGCGTAGTGATCAAAATAATGTTGTTACAAATTAAATGTACAGGAAGTTTGCAAATTCATTAATTACTTTAGTCTATGAATTTATAGAGTAATGGGTTCGGGGTCGGGCTTTGTAGTCTTCTGCTCTCATTTCAAACGACCAGATTGAGGATATGAGCACCTAGGGATTAATAGTACTACGCAGCCGATATGTAATATTAAAGCATGTTTCTAACATATTTCATTAAAAAAATGAGCTTCATGATTTCCCATGCTATTATAGAGACTTTGATAAGGTCTAGAAATGAAGCCTGAAAATATGCGGACATTTCAAATGACATTAGTTTTTTAAAAGTAAAGTCGTTGGAAGACCATTCCAAGCTTTCCCCCATAGACTGGTGGCGTTGCCAAATTTTTCATCGGCCAAGAATTAATTCATGTGCATATTTTTATCTGCTACATATTTTACAAGTGACAACATAACTGCCTGGAACTTTTATCGCTGTTCCTAGGATGTTAGTTGTCCATTCAAACACGTTCAGATATATCAGATAGCAAATATTGACAATTTCTTTTTTAAACGGGTCTTCCATAATGTTATATAGTGTCTTTAAGTCATCCCATTCCCCTTCAGCTTTGATATACTGACGTATGAAGTTAGAAAGACACAAACAATGAAACAGTGTCACTTGAACCATGACCTTATGAAAAATGTATGAAAAGAATGCAGTGCATTTTAACACAGTTATGAACATTATTCATATAAAAGTAACTAGAAATTGTGCTAGTACATGTCAACTTAGTTTTGTCACATTTTTGCTCTTATATATCATAATCCATTTCTCTTGAATTCGTACTTGTCTCTTAATCCTTCCCAATGTTTCG
>JZLH01S0081776.1:22797-34580 GCA_001188425.1 Eucidaris tribuloides | reverse complement strand
GCGTGGCGTTTGCGTAACTTTTGGAGCATTTTCCAGCTTTTAAATGCATGTTGGATTTGGCAATTGGCGGATGATTTAGGCGGGTAGGAGTCAAGGGTCTCAGTGGTCACCTGGCCCCCGGGGGACCAGCGGCAGGGACAAAGCAAAAGTAAGGTGTTTTAAATTTCTTCTTAGTTCAGAGTTTTAGTTAGCACTTGTGATGATACTTATATGTCCTGTTATTGTTCTCATTGACCGATGGCAGGGTGCCCGTTTGGCCAAGGGGGGGCAAGTGGGTGGGGTCGAGGCCTATGGGAATTCTTCATTCGTGGATTGGGACAATTAGGTGGGGTGATCTCAGGGGGGGAAGAGGTTTCTGGAATGGGTACACGGCCCCTGGGGCATGGGTCAGGGCATAGGGCCAATAGGATAACTCCCAAGTCCATTTGTACAAACTTGGGTGGTAGATGTTAGACGTGACTTCAATGTTTTTGGGGTGTAAAGTGTCATAGCCAGTTCTTCTGGTTGGTTTGCCTTTTTTTAATCCAAACTCGTTTAGTTGCGTGAATGAGTGATCGCTCATATGTGCTGATTAATGTTTTATGACTGGCCAGGGTGGCCGTTGGCCCAGGGGGAAGTTTGGAGGTGGGCCTTAGGTATCACTCTAATGGTTTAGACAAACTTGGTGGGGAATTCGCAGGTGGAGGGGAAAGAGGTTTCCTGACTGTACAGCCGCTCCCCCCCCCCCCCCCCCCCCGAGGGCCTAAGCGCCAAACTAGGTACTTTTACCAGCCATTTGTAACCAAGGCTGGGCTTGGGTAGATGGTGAACCGGGCTCATGTTATTTCGGGTCAAAGGGTCATAGTAGGTAAGCATGTAGATACGAGGTTGGTGCTTGTTTGTATACCCGGATGTTAGGTATTTAATTTAACTTAGGCAAATCAAGCGTTGGCACGGGGATGCAGCTTTTTTAATGGTTATTGGCTTGTTGGCTTAGTATCGGTCCAAGGGCCAAAACATATGTTAACTGATGTTTTTTCTATGGCGACAGTATAGGATTTGCAGAGACTCAGTGCAGGCTCGTGCCCCGAGGGGCTCTTGTTTTTATCATTGTCACCTTTTTTCATCGAGCCACTACTATTATTTATACATGTACAGTTTCAGGAGTATATCACTATACTGTAAAGTAGGCAATTTGGAATTGCAATTAGTTGATGGTAAATCAAGGACCGACTTCCTTCCTCCCATAGGTATGTTGATCAGACAGGATTATGACTTGTTTAAGGGATTAACACATCAATCAGATTTTGTTTATGTAATCTTTTTTAATCCTAGACTTGCAAAAAAGGAAGTCTTGATTTGATAGAATTTGTATCAATCCTATCATTAATGCTACAAGAAACATTGATTTTTCAATTTTTGTTTCATTTTTGTAAACAAAGCAATCTTATTTTTCACATTTTTGTCACTGGCATTATGATCATTTGAGAGTCCAAGATTAAACCCAAATGAAGCTACAGTTGGTGACTTAATCTTAAAAAAAGAAAGTGCCGAGTCGGCGTTCTGCGCAATCTATCTAAGTCCCTAGTGATTAAATCCTCCGGCTGTGTTAATACGTTTCACCTATCTTTGTTAACATTACGGACACGTGCGTAGAAACTTCTATACATTTCATTGTGAATTGATTAATCAACTACTCTTTCATTTCTTCCAGAGTGATTGGTGGCTGGAAGATGTGTCTTTCGGGCAGAGTGGGCATTGGGCGTTGCTGGAATACTTTTATGGCTTTGTCCTGTATTGCTAGTTGTTACATGTTACGATGTATTTTTGTTAAGGCAAAATGGACAGCGCCTTTTGAATGAAATACAGAATGGAGGCATATGTTTCAATATAAAAGTTACTCTGTTTCGTATTCGACCAGTACTCAGGTTTATTTAATCTTGGAGGTGATTTTTCAAGATGTAGCCGGTTGACTAACTCGCCCTGAGATATGGTTCTACTTTTCTTCCCATTGTAAAATAACCTAAGCTGAATGAAATCTTGAATTTCATTACTATGCCTAGGAAATGTATTATTTCTGCTTTAAAATTAGATTTGTCAATGTTGTCTTTAGAAGAATTCTTTGGAACTAACCTTTGCTGTCTTTCCTTTTCATTGTGACGTCCGCGTATGTATTCGCCTGCTTTGTATATGCATCAACCTCAGCCACAGCTGAAAAAGCCAAGTGATCCGAGGCACGAAGAAGGACTTGGCTGTTTACAACTCAAAAATGAAAACCTCACCAGAGTAAAATTACTGTACTCTTTATTTCGCTGCGTACTGGCTAATGTTCACATTTAGCTTATTTGAAATTAGTTGTTAACTGGTTGATCTTTATTTGTTACTCTCAAGTTGTCTTGTAGATTTTATGTTTTCTATTGTTTAACTCTTCAGTCATAAGGCTCTTTAGCAATTTTGCGCTAATTAATAGTTGTATTTTATATCTTATTATTATTTTATTACTGCTAAATTACAGGAGTCTTCTGCAGTATTATGCAAGAACTTGGAATTATTAATTTGCATTTAATTTTAAATGATTAATCAAAAAGCGATGTCTGCTTGCTGGGAACATTCACATTACTGCTGTTTAAAGCAGTGTGATTATTTGCAATTCCGCTCAGCAGAAAAGTAAGCCATGCTTGGCTATTTGATGAGGCGCTTTTGTGATCTGGGGGCTGATAGCTGAATGAAATGCAAAGAAAAATAGCGTGTGTAGTTCATGGTCTTTAGGAATTTATATGACCAAGATAAATTCAAATGGTCTACCGTCTAATTCCTAAATTGAGGTTTCTTGCTCTTTATTGCTAGGTTGCGATGTTTACTTCTAATGCCTTGTATTTACGCAATGGGAATTTTTGGATGGTAAAGAATACTGCTTTAAGAGGGATTTCCGTTTAATACCCCCCCCTCTTTTTCCCAACGTCCTGTTGGGTGGGCAGGTGGATTCTGAATCAGTCTACATTGAAAGCAGAAAAGAAAAATATTACGGGTGTGTACACTCTGGACAACATCTTTTTTTTCATTTTGAATGAATTATGTCTGGCTGGGAATTGATTGTTTTTCGTGGACACAGAGTGCTGTAATCAGTACCAATATATGACACACATTTAGGTTTTACAGAAAATGGGATTAGTAAGGTTGATGGGATCTAAACATGTAATTCTATTTTTTATTCTTAAGATATTTCGATGGGACCCGTGTTTTAATTTGATCAGTTAAACTAATTTAGTTTGGGTTATAAATTATATGCATTACTAATATTGTTTTTTTTCACGCATAAAGCTACAGCAACTGAAGCCAAGTTGCGCCAATGCGACTCCGGTGAGGAGCTTCCTTCAGGCTGGAAGAAACAGGAGGACGGCACCAAGCACCTGTTCCTATCAAGACACTGCGAGGGACGGGACGGAGATCCAGACAGAGCGGGGCTGGAACTTCCAGATCCGGAGGGGTACCCATCACCCGCCAGAGGAGTCCAAGGACGCGCGACGATCCTGGTCTTGAGTCCGGCTCCGTAACTGACACGGAGGGAGAGGATGCGGGCAGAGTCTCTTCCTGCCGCGGAAGTTCAGCGAGTCTTCTTGCAGTCTGGGGGGACATGAACTCCTGGAGACGAATCGATCTCATGGAAAGGTATTAACGGTTGTTACGTGTGTTTTTTTGTTGTACATTGAAGGCACTTTGTTGGTGCTTTGGTCTTGGTTATCTAAAGGATTCTTATTGAGATGCTTTGCAGTGGAATATGTGAGAAGATGTTGTATTTGGCTAAAGTGTATGAAATTGTTCATAGAATATATACCATTCTTTCGGCTCGAGAACTGTTGGACTTGTTGATTCCGCTAATAACCACACTTTCCACAGCCCAAAAAGTATTCATACCAGTACTTAGTCTCAAAGGGGTTAAATTCCAAGACAGTAATTGGTATAGCATTGAAAAACCCAACATAATGTAGTTTTAACATTTGCTTGATCCCTAAACAGTTGTGGTAAAGTTTTTGAATGTGTATTACAAATGGAATCAATTATCAAAAGCAGTATAATTTACACAACTTGAACTGTTGAGGTTTTATAAATGATATAGAACAGGCCTCTTCTGTTGAGGCTGTGAGGTTTGGTTATTAATAGGAGTATATTTGACGGGTTGTTTATTTTTTTTTAATGCTTCACTATATACTCTGTTTAAGTAGTTGTTAATGTGAGAGTAAGGTTTATATGATAACCGAACCCTAAACAAACAGATGTGTGGTGTGCAACTTAAATTTACCAGTGTGTATAGAAACGAGTTTCTACATGCATTCTATTGCCTTATAATTTCTAGAGTATTGATGTTCTCTAAAAAAATCATGTTCATCTATCGTCTATTATCTATCTATCTATCTATTATCTTATATCTATCTATCAATCAATCCATTTATCTATCTGTTCTGCGTATAGATGCATCATGTTAAAAACGACAAAATCCAAAATTGCAGCTGTCGCTCTTTACTTATTATTTAATATTTTGTCTCACTTTACTCATCTTGTTCCTGAATTCCTTTGGTGGCTTCCTAGGTTATGAGGTGCTGCAGGAAACTCATGCTACGAGGCAAATCTCACGTGGCGAAGCGTAAACTTCAAGTGAGTGGGAATCAGGCAGCGCGGAAACATCAGAGATTGGTGGGAGAGATTTGGAGGACAGAAGAGATCATCAAGTAACGCTCCTGGAGAATATGAAGCTGTAGGTTAAGGTGGTTGGATTTCCTGATTTTAATGAATAAATGAAGAAATAAGTGAAAGATTTGAATAATCTCTCTTTAAATGATCAATTAGAAATAACATGAGAGAAAAAGAATTCTTTAGGAATAGAGTGAAAATGGATAATCTAGATAATACATTAATTAACTACGCGAAGTATAACTTTATATGAACTTAATGAAATTTTGATAAATGTAGATGAGGTGATTGTAATTTCATAGTTACTGCATTAATTGATTTATATCTGAATATGATAAATGGAAAATAGTAAAGTAAAAAAAATAAGTCAATGCCGCCAGGAGCACATTCAGATCGTGGTAGGAGAGATTGACAGTCACTATGCAATGCTGATCCTGGCAGAAATGAAGTGTCTATTAACTGTTATGTAACATTCTTGTCGTCTGTGAAAATAGACATCTTTTCTCTTGTTCCATAAGTATACATCTTTTCGTTTGTTTTTCTATACAGGGCGTGTTGTGCTGTGAGAGAAGCATTTTTGGCGGAAGGACAAGGGCCCCTGAGGCGATGCCCGTGCCGCAAGACGTGTGGGCGTCGACCGGACGAGATCGAGGAGGGTCGCGCATGTCCGATGTCCGGATGAGCGGTGCAGTTTGGTCTGGGTGGCAGGCGGAGCTGGGTCCTTCAGGTCTCTGGCCCTGTTATCGGGGAGAGCTGAGCCTGTGAGGTTCTGATGATGTTTCAGGAAGGTCAAGGACCGCAGCTGCAGAGTTGACAGGGAGAGAGCAGTGTTGGTTGGGCAATTCAGGACGTAGTGATTTTCAAAATTACATATGGGGGGGGGGTTGATTCGTATTTTATCTTTGCGATTCATTATGTTGATTCACCATACCATAGTCAGTGCCATCTTTGTACAGCAGGTAACACTTTGTGAGAGTGATGGTGTTTGGGTTTGGGAGAGGTCGATGTGGCCCACTGGATGTCGTCGAGAATGTAGGCGATGTTGCCTGAAACATATCTGTTGGTGCTCTGTTGTTCTCCTTAATGCTGCTTGCTGTTATATTTGCATGGATGTACTTTAAAGTGTTGGGTCCTGGCAGTAGGTGGGAATAAAGTCCTGTGATATATGGTAGGCCTTATTTTTATTAAGTTAGTCTGTTTGACAGTATGTGTAACACTAAATTATAACATGAAAGTGGGGCACTAAGCTGAGGCAAATGTTCATTCCTACTCAGTTCCAAGAGAAGTCTTCCTTTAGTTGAGTCTCTAAGATTAGTTCAAATCTGCAATACTGGGCTCGATAGTCTCAGAGTGAAGCCAGATCAGAGAGTACGACACTTTTGTGTTGCTATTTGATGCAGCTTTCCAAATTGCCATTTTCTAATCTGTGCATCTTTGTCACATAAATGTATCTCATGTCACTTATGGCTTAAAGTTAATGAAATGAGCTGGGGGTAGTCACTAACTTGGGCTGGACTACTCTAGATCAAGTGAAATCAATGCAAGGTTTCTCCTGGGGAACTCTTATGGTCAATTGAAATAATTCTAAATAACTAATGTCATTGGTCTCTGAAGACGGCAACGTGCTGTGTGTCTTTTGGTCCATGTCGAAAGATGAGTCCACAGCTACCGTCCTATTTTGGTGCCCCCCCCCGATATTGTCATACTAGTTACGTTCGTGCTTGATTCCTTCAAGCGTTAGTGATCATGATTGGACATTGAATGCCTCAAGAGCCAAATGAGTTGAATATCACCAATTTACACTAGCAGGAGTGGATCTCCACCTGGGGGATTTGTGCTGTATTTGTTTATTAAGGAGAATTCAAGCTAAACATGGGTTCTTTTTTTTCCGGAGCGATAAAAGATAAGGCCCATAAGAGCCACGCAGGTGTTCCTGTACGAGTGATGTTGACATGTTTATTTTGAATGGTCAAGTTGCACTACAGTATTTTAAGGGACCTTGCATGTTACTGTTCTTAGAGTAGTTCAGCCAAGTGAGGACTACTTCATCTCGAGTCATTTCCTGTAGTAAAGCAAATTACGAATCTTCAGCTGGGGTCCTCCAGTGGTGTATGTTGGTATAGATTTCACTCATTTGGTTCTTGAGGCATTTTCAGTGTTCCCAATCATGTCGATACCTTTAGCATCGTATTCTTCAGCCAGTTGTGTATTATTTTTGTATCTTTTTTTCAATCTTTGCCATTCAGCACATTTGAAAATCACTGGAAGCTAAGGATCAAGCATCTGTCGCCAGTTGGAGAGTCAGTCAATCTACCGGCTGCATCAGACGGGCACGGAAGATGAGGATCGATACACTGACTTACAGGGAAGCGTCCGAGGACTTGCGAGAGCGGCATCGCATCCAGGATGCACTCGGTGGCTGCGGCTGCGTGAGAGACAGAAGGTATATCTCAGGGATGTATGAATGATTTAAGTTTCGTTGTGTGAAGTATCATAATTTGTTGTCCATGTGGAATGTTACATTCCTGTGTTTGTCATTGCTGTGCAACTGAATTTAGTTGCTTCTTACTGGCTTTCACTTGTCGTGTAGTTCGTCATGGCCAGCGTGCCACCCAATTTGCGATATCATTTGCCCGTTATTTGAATTTCCACGAATATCTACGCGGGTCCGCACAGAGGGCTCAGAGAGGTCCAAAATGTTACTTCGCATTGCGTCGTTTGCTAGCAAGTTACTGAACTGAAGCTTGCCAGGCTATCTAGTTGGCTGATGCATACAATGTCAAATTATGAGATTTGGATGATTAGAACGTGCAGTATAAACTGTTTTTAATACAACTCTACACAACACAGCTGTCTGTTTATTTTTGACGCATGGAGACGCACCGACGCGAACACTACTTCGTTACATATTAGGGAGGTTCCATTCATAAATAGGGAAGTGTTTAGCTGAGTATGTCAGGGTCATTTTGAGATATTTGGGTATTTTCGATACGATCAGATATAGAATTTTAGCCAGCGAACACGTATAATTCACTGTACGCGATGCGCAGATTTTCCTTGTCGCGCTGTCGCAGTCGGACGTGAGGCATGAACCGAACGTGCTGCACTCAGCGTATCCTGCAACGACAGTCACGCGGGCCTAGATATGACCACACGGCGTGCCGGGAGGAATATGCGAAAGCACTGTGTGGAGTGATTCTCATTTCGCCGTAATTGGTTATTTTAGACGACCGTCGGCGTGAAGTCCGCATATTTCCTAGGCATGGAGTCACAGTAATGCTGGTGATAATGACATTTTCAGCCGAGTAGGTCCCGATAAATTATCATGTTTTGGTCATGGTTTTCAGCTTTGTCAGGGCAGAATAAATGGCTAGTGATTTTACCACAGTTTCTTGTCTCTTTTTCCGCTTCGAAGGTACCTTTCTTCCGTAAATTCACATTTTACAATCATTATGTAGTCTGTTCAACACATGTTCTATATCAGAGATCTATCACATGCCTCCTTTTTTACATTTGGATCAGTTCTTTTGTGTTCGAAGGAGATTTTAGCTGTTCGAACATTTGTTTACTTTTTTCGCCATCGGTCCCGGTCACTTGTTGATTTTATGCATGAAAGTGCATCGTCATGGATAATCCTGCCGATATTGTAGCGCGGCGCTGTGCCGGATTTCTCGTTGTAATGTCTTTTAAAAATCTCTTTATTTTAACCTGTTTCTTTTTGTTATGTCTGTTGAAGTCGGTATTCCTTTCAATTTCACATTGTAAGCCAATTTTATTACCTCGGTTATGTATTCGAGCTCCGCCCTCACCTCTTGTAAGTATGAAAATGCCGATAATAGACTTAGATCCAATATTGCTTCTTTCATGCACATTAACACATTGGCACTGGATGTATCATGTTCATCTCCGTGCACATTGATGATGTTTTGAGGATGTTGTCCCTTAAGGTGGAGCCAATGCGATCATAGAAAGATTTTTCACTGCAATTATATATGATGGGAATTCTGTATTTCTTTTGGCGGCTTGCGCGTATCTAACAAGCCTTGCACATGTTCGAATTTTTGAAATCACCAAATCATTCGTAGGCTTGTAATGCGTTAATCAAGATCTCGGCCTTGACCTGCACTGTCAGCACCCTCGACAGACTTCCGCGTCATCGTGATGCGCTTGACTGCAGTTCGAACTGTATTGCGTTCAGTCTCGCAGTACATTTTTTGAGTGAGAAACTAATGATGCGCACATATTCTCTAAATTTGCCGATACGTATATCATATGAACCGATAGCGGCAGATGCGATCTATACCTACTCCCGCGTTACATTCCTGTCACTACTAACGCCTATTTATTCTTGTACCCCCAGTGGGGTCCATTGCACATGTTACCAAGCTCAAGCAAGTCCAAGAGTTACATGGTGTGAATTATCTATCCTTACTCTCTCGTTTAGATATAGTAAAAGAAGTTATCGATATATTCCTATAAACATGCTAATTTTACATAAATATACCCCCGAGCATCTCCAAACCGCGACACTTTATCTGCGTGATTCCCGGTGATTTGTGTCGTAAGTCTCATACGAAGTATGCGTACCTCTACTGCATAGGTCAATACTGCTATTAAGCTCACGGTACCTCAGTGCGCCTGGTCCTGTAGCGGAAAGGCTAGCTCGAGGTGACGTCGCGATCCGTACATCCTGTCCGCGACCGGTACGGCGCCGGCCGGTTGAACATGGAACGGGTCTGTCCGCGACGCGCGGCTGATCGTACCGGGCCTGAACAGCGGAGCCTAGCTAACGCGCAGCGTGGGTCGTCTTATAGTTCGCAGCCGTTTTCTACTTCGGTTATAATTTTTCCGGTTAGCCAATACTCGACATACTAGTATCGCGCGCCAAGCCCGCCGAGGGAGGAACTGATTTACGCGCCTACCGAGTGATTGCGCAGCCGAAAAGAACGACGGTCGCGAGGAGCACATCACTGGGGTCGTCGCCCGGTTTGCAGCTCCCGGTACTGCGCCGACGAACGACGGACGACGGACAAAAAGCGATCGCAATAGCTCACTTGAGCCTTTGGCTCAGGTGAGCTAATAATATAATTTTGTGCATAATTACCTTGATAAATCTTTGATGAGTTTGTCTTTTTTCTCTGCTTCATTTTTCAACAATTTCACCTCTTCATGTAACTGTAGATAATAAACAAAGAAAGGAAAACATTGTCAATAGCTGAAAAAGTCTCTCATTCACAGTGTACAAGATTTTGTGACCTGCAAACAATATTTCAGTTACCAGAACTTACTAGAAAAGTAGAAATTCTCGGCTTGATCTCAGGCGATAAGGTAGTGGACTTGAGTCTGAGATACATCTAGGGTGGTAAGTGACCACTCACAACCCCAGAGGAAAAAAAAAATCATTTCAAACTTATTTCAGACCAATAACGTCATAAACCCTTTTCATACTGACAGCTGAAGTGGAGTTACTCTGGAGTCCCAGAGGAGTTACTCCACTTCGGAGGACAGTATGAAAATAAAAAAAAATTTCGCTCCGGATTCAAAGTGGAGTACTCAACCCACTTCGAGAAGAGGGTTACAGGCGGAGTAACCCCTGACTGGAAGTGCGGTATTGGCTTATCGCAGTAATCTTGCGCGTGTTAACATTTCCTGTCCCAATGTCAGCAGCGAGTTTAGTTGTGGGGAGTTTGATTTTGTTTTGTAGCACGTTCGAATTGTGTGGGTCTAGATTTTCTGACATAAATTATTCTCCTGATTTTCAACGAAAGTATCCGAAATCATTACCCTAACCATAGAACTAATCTAACTCCAACACCGAGTTCGTGAACTGATGATTTGAGCCAATCCCCCGTATTTTCAATCATGTTTTTGTACTCAGTTCAAGCATCACAACAATCATCCGAAATAACTATATGGCAAGAGAATTAACCCGTTGGAGACGATTTGATTTCATTATAACACGCATTTCCCATAGTCGAACCAACAATTAGTACTTACTAGTCTCCAACGGGTTAATATCATTGTAAGATATCAACAAGCACTTAATGAGGAAGTGAACATGTAATAGACAAATGTAACAAGTAATAAACGATTGATTGCGAAATAACCGAAATTTATGCAAACCGCTTGTTCAGGATATTCGGCCGTGGAATTTGGTGCGAACCCGCATGATAACCATAAATTCATATTCGTATCATAAATTCAGTCCGCAGTATAAGCGTTATCAACTCACTCCGGAGTTACTCCTCTTTGCCTTCAGTATGAAAGTGGTATCATGTCAGTCACACATCTGTCCACATTGTCATTGATACAGTCAGAATATTGTGCCAATTCCATAGCAAGCTACACACTCCGACATGTCCGACACACTCAATATTACTCCATTTTGATGCACTCGCACATCTTTTACTAAAAGAGTAGGACATCTAATTAGATTGCAACTGACCAAGGGTTGATTTAGTGTGATACACCAAGTCGATATACTTACATCTTGCACTAGTTTTCGTGACTGTGACGGACTGGAATAACCTGCCGATGGAGTCCCACCAACAGTTGGACACGATCGGTTGTGAACAAGACGCTGAATTTCATCGTCCAAAAAATGCAAGTCTGATGTCCGTGTTCCTGGCGAAGTCGTAAGTCTAGGGAGACCATCTTCTAGACGATCTCTTCTATAATACGATGCCATATTCAACAGGTTTCTCCTAATGTTTCAATGTCCGAGTATCTGATAATCTTGTTATAGCAATTAGACAGGAATGTAATACCTCATCACGGCATGCACACAACGTGAAAGATGTATACAATCGGAGCTTTACTACTGCTAGGCAACAAACAAAACATACAGGCTTTCAGCACTAGCATGCAATACACAGTACATACGTAGAGCGTGTGTTGACGTCTCCATTGACCGAGTGCATTACGATCGAGGGGTTCTTGTTTAAGTGATTGGGTGAGTCTACTATAAGTAGGGGAATATGTCTTCGTAGGGCGAAAACAGTTGCCATATTATTTCACTTTTAGCGAATTGAAAATGTATTTTTTTTGTCCTAAGTACAGTAAATTAATCAAATTGTATCATATAGTGAAGTAAATAGTTCAAAACAATTTGAAAA
>JZLH01S0081766.1:0-15360 GCA_001188425.1 Eucidaris tribuloides | reverse complement strand
GCATTATATTGATCTACCGTTAATATAAACAGTGAAACTGATGTAATTTCAGGAAATTAATAAGAAATGGGGAAAAATTTTCGCTGTTGACACTTGCGTGATGTGCGCGCAAAATTCAGAGCGTATTCCCGCGCGCACTGCACTTAGCGCGTAATACGCGATGATACGCTAGCGCATTCCGGGTCATTGACTGCACTCGCGCGCGCTGCACTTCTCCATGATGTGCATGTGTATCAGGTTTGGTTTGCTGTTTTTTTTTTCATTTTGCACTAATTATTAATGTTATAAATACACTTTATTTACTATATTAAATGGTGTATGTTATGTCGTGCACTATTCTAGACTATATGAACTCCAAATGCATAATTATCCCTCGTGCAACTCTATTTCAACTCGGCCTTCGGCCTCGTTTAAATAAAACTGCACTCGGGCTAATTATGCGTTTGTCGTGCACATAATCTAGTATAGTGCACTCCATATCATACACTATTTATATAATAGCGAATGACACATGATACCAATGCAGCCAATCACGTACTGTATTATAAATACACTATTTACTATAATAATATAAAGGTGACGAACTGATTAAATTTTGGAGTTGAATGGTGAAAGGTGTCAAAAGTCAAATGGGCTTATGTTTGATTTGGTCTTGTTACCATAGTAACTGGAGGCTTTTCAATTCAAATCAGATTGGGTGGGAGTGTGGACGAGGGATGCATATCCATCAAATGCATGCAGTCCAATTGCTGTAGTTCTCTTTGTTTTGCTTTGTTTTATTTCATAGGGCGTACTGAAATCCCGTCGATACCCCGTATCCAGCTACTTATTGAGGATGCATGGAGGAAAGGCTTCGATGCGCAGGGACGCGATCAGCTTGGGGGCAAAGTTCACAATACTCGTAAATGGATTGGAGCAACCGAAGTGATAGCAATGTTCTCCGCCCTCCGAATCAAGTGAGATATTCTCCATGTAGTCAGCACCATATTTCATCTTACTGTTTAGATTGTCCCATAGCAGTCTGGTGGAGGGACTTACAAATGTTGCCTTTCTGTTAAAGACACTACATAACATTGTGAGAGACCTGTTAAAAAGATTGTCAAACTTTGCTATCTGACATATCTGACAGTGTTTGATTGGACAAATAAACGTCCTAGAACACAAAAGTTCAGACAGTTATGATGTCACTTGTAAAATATGTACAGATAAAAATTGGCACATGAATTATTCTTGGCCAATGGAAATTCTGTAACACAGCAGTCTATGGGGAAAACTGGAATGGTCTCTCAATGATTTTTACTTTTTTGAAGCACTTAATGATCATTTTGAACTATAATTTTTTTTCAGGGCTTCATTTTTAGACCTTATCAAAGACACTAGTAGCATGGGAAATCATGTATCTCTCATTTTAAAAAATGGAAATATTGTTATACGATGCCTTTAAATGGCAGTGACATGATTGGGAGAAGTCAGAATGCCTCAAGAAACAAATGAGTTTAAACATATACCAATATATACAATCGCTAGATTGTATATTCAAACTGAAAGAATTTGTTTCCTTGAGGAGAAACAAGCATTAATTTACCAGTTTTGATTTAATCTGCCCATTATAGAAATCAAAGCTACACAACACATTTCACTGTCGCAGCATTTTCTGATAATGTACGACAAGGAGGAAACATATTCCTGTGAAATTCTTCTTGCTCTTGTTCTTCTTGTTTTTCTTGTTTGTTTCTTCTTCTTCTTTCTCTTCTTCTTCCTTTTCTTCTTCTGTTTCATCAGGGGTGTGAGAGTTCAGCTTTAAAGCTGATTTCAGCTTTTTGTTTTTGATTTTCAGCTCTTTTTTTTCAGCCTTTTGTGAATTTCCTCGTACATGAGTATAGGAGCTTTTGAAGTTTGAGCTTTTTTCAGTGCTCTTATTTGTGGTCACTCACAACCCTGTTTCATACTGTGGTATTTGACAACGGTATCATCCCCAATGTCTAGTTGTTTACTTAATGATAAAAGTTTAATTGTTAACCTTGAAACTTGAACACAAATATAAATATTGTTAGTATAGTTGTTGGTAGTTTTCTTTTGATAATTAAACTTTATGGTCTTATGGTTGAATCTTTTGTCTTCTTGTGGTAGTTGTATTTGTTTTGTTGTTGTTCTTCTCTTTCTTCTTCTATATGTCATACAGTTCCCATGATACATTAGCGTGTCAAGTTATGTCATGCCATTAGAACTTATGTCAATATTTATATTCTCCATAGGTGCAAACTATACGATTTCCACGCTCCCACGGGACAGAATGGTACCCATCCACGTCTCTTTGCCTGGATCAGGGATTACTTTGGCAAACCACCATTACTGGGCATGGACAATCCTCTGAGATCTAACAAGTTTCCACTCTATCTCCAACATGAAGGTCTGTGCTGGATTTAATTTCTTGCTTTTACCTGATATCAAATGAATGTTGTCCATACTTCATACCTTTCTTCATTGGGATACAGTGCACTCCCGTTATAACGAATGCGGTTAAAACGAAATTCCCGTTACAACGAAGTGAAAATCCAGGTCTCCAAATTGTTATCTATATGTCTTTATATACTTTAACTGTTCAGTTATAACAAAATTTCGATATAACGAAAGAAAAGTGCCGGTCTCGAGGACTTTGTTATAACGAGAGTTGCCTGTATAAATAAGAACTTTGTTATAACGAGAGTTGCGTGTATAAATAAGAACTTATTAGAGTCTTGGTGAATAGGTTAAATGTAAATACTGTATTAGTTAATAAATATACAAGACGTATTGTATTGTTTTATTTCATTTTCTTGAGATAATGGCAAAAAAATTGACATAAATAATGTATTATGGGATAAACACTGGAAAATCAAATATCAAATATGCAGGGTTCAACACTAGCACTTGTCTGCTTGCCTAAGGTAAGTAAATTTGGCTTCTGGGCAAGTACAAATTTATGGAGATTGATTTGATTTGCCTGAATGCACAAGTAAAAATTTTCAACTTTAAAATCAAGAAAGTATTAGAGACTTGTACTTTTCAGTTCCGTTTCAATTGTGTGCAAATTCCAAGTATATAGAAACACCTTAAACAAGGACAAAGAGTTTTAAGTAACACAATTAGGCCTAACAAGTTATGATTTTGTTCACTTGGGCAAGTAAAAATTTTGTGCGGGCAAGTAAATAATTGAAAACAAAAAGTTTGCTTGCCCAAGCGGGCAACCAGCCAAAAATACTAGTGTGGAGCCTTGAATTATGATGAGTCTTGCATTGATTGTGTTAACATCACACAAAATATGAAAGGCATTATTTTCACAAGGTCATGTTGCTAATAAAGCTAGTACAGTACACTCTCGATATAAAGAAGTCCTTGGGACCATCAAATTTGTTCTTTATAATGAAATTTCTTTGTATCAGGATTGCAAAAACAATAAAATCCAAGATATGGAGATTTTACTTCTTTATACTGAAATTTTGTTATATCAGTGTTCTTTATAACAAGACTGCACTGTAATAAAAATTATAATAACTGTAATGTTAGAACACAGATCAGATTAGTAAATGATGAGGTAAATTGTCAATAGCTGCGGAAGGGATTTATCTACCCTAGTCTACAGATTGAACTTGGAAAAAAATGTAGAAATTTTTTTTTTTACGTTTCTGGTTTTGTTTTATTGATCAAAGTTGTGAAAAGAAACAGACACTCTGAAGCAAGAAATATCAAAATATGGTTATACGTATATCAGGGCTCGACACTAGCACTTGCCCGCTTGCCCGGTGCAAATAAAATTTCACGTTGGGCAAGTAAAACCTCAAAATGTCAACATTTACTTGCCCAGTTGGGCAAGTAAAATTTTGATCATGAAATGAGCAAAACATGTGCAAAAATCCTACCAAAAATGAACAAAATATATCTAAAATTTTGTGTTCAATTAACTTATACTAAATTTCATCATTATTTTGTTCATACTACTTCATGTTATGACTTTTGAAATTCGTAAATCTCACATTTTGCAACCCCCAGAACCAGAATAAAATAAACTTCCACTGCTGTAAAAAGGCCCTATTGGTTAAAATTTGTGAGAAATCATTTTCTGTTTTTTGGTTTTTGTTTATTTCCATGCATGTAAATTTTTCATTTGGGCAAGTAAAAATCTGAAAGTGATAATTCCTCTTGCCCAATGGGCAAGTATGAAAAAGAGTTAGTGTGGAGCCTCGCTGATTGTAGTCTTTATCTTCATAGTAACGTTTGCTTTGATATTCTCTAAAGGCCACCAGGAACTACATGACTTTTGTCGTACGACTGCACCGATTGGATCCGAAATGAAAAACAAAGCTTATATTTCGTACACGATCAGCGTGTACGAAATATAAGCTTTGTTTTTATTCGGATCCAATCGGTGAGCAGTCGTACGACAAAAGTCGGTAGTGTGCGGAGGCGCTTAACTTGCTCTTATTCCATTTGAGCACTGACTTGTTTTCAGGTCATAGCAGAACAATAGTTGGATGTGATGTCTGAAGGACAAGTCAACCCGAATCCTCTCTTTGACCCAAGCCTTAAGTGTCAATGATGCTAAAGCTCTCAGGTAATGCATGACAAGCTAGCTTTAAAGACAGTACATCTCTTTTGCATGCCTAAAAATTAACACTGCATCAATAAAAAAATAACATTTAAGAACCTTTATCACAGTGTAGGAGCATGAAACTCGGGTGTGGTTAGAATTATAGTGACAGTTGAAATTTGACCTGAATTACATGTATACTATACAGATACCAAAATTCCTAGTCTATTTACAGACCATATTGTTCATGGATGTTATTCATGTATGATATGTGAAATTTGTGGGTTTTTTCAGTTTACAAAATAATGTGTACCATATGCATTCACGGACATGACAAACTCTATGCGTAAGTCTTGTCAAGATTCTTATGTGTCCCGAAGTAAAAAGTATGACATAACTAATTAGCTACTTGAGAACACGGTGAGTAAACGGTGGCTGTGGCGGTGGTGATGTCCCTCCCTCGTTGTGTGGTTGTGGTAAACTAAAAGAAGTGAATACGGCAACGAACCCCAGGGTGTTGACGCAAAGAAAGTTCAAAAACGAAAAGGCGGCCTAACAGTCGATGTCGAGAGTGTCACTGGCGAGCGAGCCTTCTCCACACAGCAGTGCAAAATAAGTCTCCTCAATTTTCATCCTGGGCTTCAGTTTTATTTGGGCATCCAAAATAACTTTCCTCTATCAAAAATGTCTTCTCCGCCACCTTAACAAAAGTTGTTTACTTAAATTCCTCAAGATCTCCAGACAACTCTGACTATTCTTCCCTCTCCATACGAATATTTCATTAGAGGATCATGTAATATGGGACCGTTGCCTAACTTATGAATAATTCTTAGAAGTAGATAAGCTGTTCGCCCATTATAATTATATCTTTCGACCAAAGGTTGTTCGCAACAACCCAAAAGCCCGCTTGAGGCTTATAACGACCAATGCATGTAGGTCAGTTTCTATGGGTTCTAAATATTTAAGATAAACACACCTCGGAAACAATTTACCACTGCGTCCAAGAGGAATTAATACATACATTTAAATACAATTAGCCACATAGGATATTAAGAAATACTTTGTATCTACATGTAATTCTCATGTGACAAGTCTCGTGCAAATTCATAAACCAATACATGATTAGTAAAATAATACTATAAAACTAACTCAGTCTATTGAGATTTACACGGAGACTAACTGACAGTTATTAATTGGTGCAGATTTTTGTTGAGGAATCGAAGAGAAATGATTTTTCACAAATTTGAATAAATCTGTTTGTCACCCTCTGTAGATGACATCATGAACCTACAATGGTCTAACTGACCATTACTCTTCGGTGCATTTTTCAAATTCTAGGGAATAACTTATCTTCAGAGTTCACAGACATGCCCTTCATAAATAGCCTAAGGTTGTGGGAGGGGTGCAAATGAGATTCCCTGCCTTTAATTGAGGACTATTTCAAATCATGTCATTTGCCTTCCGTGCTTTCCCCATTTAGTCGTGGTGAGATCACTGGCCACACCTTGAAGCCATTACGGAAGACACTGAGTCAAATGAAAGCCAAGCAGTACCAGATTGTGAGTGTGCAGGGGTTAATGACGAGTGACCAAGAGTATGAGGTAAGGATGCATTAACTCTCTCATTGCCAAGTGCATGTGTGCACGCATGTGTTGCATTGCCATCATATTGTTATTGTGCATCCGTTAACTTAACCATTGTACCAGGGTTGGCGATTTTCAACAATTTTTTTGGAAGAGGTGATTTAAATTATGATTTAAATCAAAAATTAATTTATTTGATTAAAATCACTAATTTCCCCCCCCCCAAAAAAAAATCAAATCAGTGATTTAAATCCCCAAGCCTGCATTGTACTGTCATCATGCTTTCAGCGCAATGCCAATGTCGTGTTTTCACGCCAATAAACCTGGCATAGGGAGGATTAGGGACTGGCACTTTGGGCATTAGCACATAGTGATATGGCAGCCTGTGGGTGAGGCTGTATTATATTCAGGGTTGACAGATGTAAGTCAAGCGATAGTAATCAGTGATTGAAATCTTAATTCAAATCGTTTTCTATCGATTTAAATAAAAGTAGAGAAATATTTAAGAAATTGGTCATGTGAACAAATTGGTGGGAGAAATCTAGATTTTATCTTTTCATGTTTTCTGTAATAACCTGAAAAAAAAAATCAAAGGTTTGCAAATCATTTTTTGGAATGATTGATTGAAAAGATAGATGGTGCATGGTATGCAACTATCCATTAGCAAAGAAAAACACATGAATATGGTAAACATGGGAAGTTATCCTAAACAGCAAGTCAGCAACACTATGTAAGCAAAGCTAATAACTAGGAATGTACTTTTGCAAAGACCAACTTACCAGAATAAAACCACAATTATTATTTTTCCCACATATTGGCAGTTTTAATTTCAGGTAGTAATGGTTAGTGTTATACAAATTCAATTCTGAAAATCCAAACAGAAAAGTCCAGGCATGGTCCTGAACAACCTGTCAGCTGTTAATGAAGCTGTTTGTAGCATTTTCAAACATTGTATCATCATATGTCTTCTTTTTTTGTTTCTTAACAGAAAAGCAAGTTGTTGGCATCGCAGCGAATCCCTTGATGTCGGCCTCTGCCAGATGGCATACATCCAAACAACAGTCTATTTTCATTGATGGTGTTGACAGCGTACCAATAAGTCCCAGAATCTGATTCAGAAATGAATCCGTGTATATGTGTGGCTAATGTTACAACGAGTGATTAAAATGAATAATGGTATACGCAGTGCAGTGTGTATATTAATTCATGTATGTTTTGTTGGATATTGTAGCTGGCAATTCCATGTATGTCCAGAATTTTTATTTTGTCTCTGTGTCAATTTTTGATGCCAAAGTTAGTTTAACCCTAAAAAGGCTGGCCCCCAGACATTTCGCGCAAAATGTCTGCGACGCGCGAAGCAGTTGCCACGGCGTTTCATGACTTAAATCTCTCGAATGTTGCGCATCTTTTGAGACTAAATTTGCGACGTCCGGGTACGCGGTTCCCAAGCTACGTAACATTTTGTACTTGCATGTCACCCCACAAATCGCTCAAAAACGTGATTTTGTGTACATTTTCAATACAAATTGTGTTTTCAGCCAAAACTCATAAATGTATGATTATTTTTACTTTTACTGATTAAAATTAACTAATTTTATGCTGTTTATGATCGCAAAAGTGTCCCCGAGAAATTTCATTGAAAAAACAATAACAAACAAAAGGTCGAAAAAACAAAGAAATACATAAGAAATTCATGAAACAATAAAATACATAAGAAATTAATTCTGATTCAGCATTATTTTTGACAGATAATTGTTAGAAATGTCAAAAAGAATTTTATCACCAAAAATTAGCATTCTGTGAGCTGTTTAAAGGGAGTTATACGCAAAAATATGATTTTATACATAAATGCAGTGTATGCATAATTAATTACTTAAAAATAGAAGATAATTATTTTTCAAAAAATCTAACCATACAGTCTTGGGATACGTCCGGGCTCTATGCCACGTGCAAATTTTCGCGCGATCGCGCGATCCCGGCCGAGTGAAGGGGGGCCAAATTAGCCCCCCCCCCCCCCCCCCCCGGGCTATGCAATTTCAAAAAAGCCCGGGCTGATTAGGGTTAAGCCGATGAGACAACTTTTTTATCAATTTCTCGCAAACTATGATGTTGACATTGACAGGTACCATGAGACAACATCTAATGTACTGAAAATTATTTTAAATGACATGTTGTACAGATACCACTACAGTGCTTTCTCGATATAAAGAAGTCCTTGGGACCCATCAAATTTGTTCTTTATAATGAAATTTCTTTATATCAGGGTTGCAAAAACAATAAATTAAAAAGGAAACCCAAGATATGGGACCAGAGATTTTACTTCTTTATCATGAAATTTTGCTATAACGAGAGTGCACTGTATGTGTATTTCTTGTGACAAAAAGTCCCCCTTCCCCGACTTTAATATTTGTCACCAATTACTCAAAGATAGAAGTGTTTCAGAGCATGTGATTTTTAGGCCATTAACAGTTCATACATCATCTGCTGAGAACCAAAAGGGCGCTAATGCTATATACTTTGTGCAGAAATAGTGCCCTTCTGGCTTTCAGCAGACAGCATGTAAATGTCTATCTGAAATCAAAATAGGAGACAGTTCTTTATTTTTCACCATTTGCCAAAATTGTACACTGCCTTAAAAAATATACACACTTATGATTTGAGCTACAATGCATGAGTAAATGTAACAATAATGTTTTTTTATAATGTATATAAGAAATGTGTTTGTGTGATGGTCATCTAAAGTTGTCTTCATATCAGTTTATTCTGTTTTATTTGTAATAATAGATACCAGGATTCCGTTTGTTCTTTCACCAGACTTGATGTATCAAAAGGTTGAGTTAGTAAAAGTGTACTTACGATTTTTAAACCAAAGGTTTAATACGTGTAGTCATGGAAGAATCACTTTTTATGCCTCCGCAAGCGAAGTTGCCGGAGCATTAGTTTTCGAGTTAGTCCGTCCGTCCCGCGTCCGTCCGTTACGGATCTCCTTACCGCGATAATCATGGAGAACGCCCCAATCGATTTTGATAGTTACTAGGAACGCACGTATGTACTATGAGCCACCAATGAACTGAATTAGATTTTGGAGCTGAAGAGTCAAAGGTCAAAGGCACCGCGAGGGCCTTAAAAGAAATGTCTGACTTTGGGCCGTTACGCGATAACGTTGAGACGCGCGCTAGTACGGACTGTCCTTGTAACTTGGGTGAAGTATGTATAGAGGCACCAATGACAACTGATTAAGATTGTTGGACTCTGAAAGGTTCAAAGGTCAAAGGTCAGCTGGGCGCTGAGAATATTCTGATTTGTGCTCGTTACCGTGATAACTTGAGAACTCCCCAATCGGATTTTGACTGTATACTAGGACCAAGATGTACTTATGAGCCACAATAGAACTGATTAGATTATTGGAGCGTGAAAAGGTGCAAACGAGTCAAACGTTGCATCGAGCCCTAAATAAGTTTGATTGGGCTCGTTAAGCCGGGGCATAACCATTGAGAGCGGCTAAGTCGGATATGTCTTGTAACTTGGTAGTGAATATGTATTATGAGGCACCAATGAAGCTCATTAATTTTGCGACCTGAAAGCGTCCAAAGCGTCAAAGGTCACCGGGCCGAAATATGTCTGATTTGGGCTCGTTACGCGATAACTAGACAGTAAATATGGATTTTCATGTCACTTGGATGTGTGAAGTATGATATTATGAGCCACCAATGAACTGATTAAATTTTGGAAGCTGAAGTGTCAAAGGCTGCAAAGCGTCACCGGGCCTTAAATATGTTGATTTGGGCCTTACCGGATAACTTGAGAGCGGGTAGCGGATTGTCTTGGTAACTTTGTGTGAAGAATGTATTATGACGCACCAATGAACTGAATTAGGAATTGTTGGACTGCAAGTCAAAGAGTCAAAGGTCACCGGGCCTGAAAGTATGTCTGACGTGGGCCAGTTACCCGGATAATTTGAATGAATTGGAAACTTTTCATGTAACTTGGTGTGAAGGTATGATTATGACCACCAATAACTGATATTAGATTTCTGGAGTTTAAATGGTCAAACGGTCATAAGAGTCACCGAGCCTTAAATATTTCTATTTGGGCTCGTTAACCGCGATAACTTGGAGACGGCCAATTGAATTTTCAATGTAACTTGGCTGTGAAGTATGTATTAGTGAGCCACCACTGAACTGATTAGATTTTGTGAGTTTAAAGGTCAAAGGTCAAAGGTCACCGGGCGCTGAAATATGTCTGACCGTGGTGCCTTACCCCGATAACTTTGAATGCGAAAATTGGATTTGTCATGTTACTTGGGTGAAGTATGATTATAAGGCCACCAATAAAGTGATAGATTTTGGACCTGAAGGTCAAAGGTCACGTGCCTTAAAATATGTCTGATTTGGGCTTCGTTACCATTGATAACTGAGAACGGGCGGTTGGATTTTCATGTAACTTGGGTGAATATGTATTTATGAGCACCACTGAATGATACGATTTTGCGAGGCTGAGAAAGGTTCAAAGCGTCATGAGGCCTGATAGATTGTCTGATTTTTTCATACCATTTTAACTTAACCCTATCTGGCCCGGGCGGGGGGGGGGGCACTAAAATCAGCCCCCCCCTTCTCGCACAAAGCTTCGCGATCATTCTGCCGCGCGAAATTTTGACCGCGTCGCTTGGCTGACATTACTTCACAAACGTGTGCGCATCTTTGAGACCAAATTTGCGACATGCGGCGTACGCGGTTCCGGAGTTACCGCCAACTTTCGTACTTACATGATCACACCAAAAATCGTTCAAAAATATGAAATCGTGTGTTATTTCATGCAAATTTCATGTTTTCAGCCCAATTCATAAATGTGATGATTATCTTTCACTGTTATACTGATTGAAATTAATTAATTCTATGCGTTGTTTATGATCGCAAAAGTCTCCCCGAGAAATTTCATCGCAAAAAACAATAAAAGAGCAAAAATGTCAGAAAAAACAAAGAAAACCGGGTCTGTGGACATACCCATCGGCTGCGCGCGCGAAATTGCTCTAGTGATGATCATCCTATTCGAGATGTGAACATCATATCATCACACTCTGCTAACAGTATATAAATGATTGGGAAATAATGAAGTCCTGTTATAGAGACGATTTCCAGGTTATTGTTAAAATGAGTGTTCTCGTGATGGGCACTTTTGGGAGACTCAAATCCCACATGGAACAGACTGCCAGTAATATGCAATGCCATTGGAATTACTGTGGGCAGCCTTATGAAAATCAACCAACCAATTAATTGCTTATCATCACCGTATATCTCTCAGCCAGAATGGACAACTCATAAACTATCGCTCACAATATCTAGTAATCATGCCATGAAACTGCCTGGCTTTGCAATGCGGTATACATTGTGGATATTTTGAATTAGTAATATAATATATAATAAATAATCCACATTTTATGTCGAACAGAAATCAGAAAAGTAGAGAATCCGTCCGAAAGATCATTTTTGCCAATTATCGTGGGAGCCGGCAGCCTCTGCAGGCAGCAGCCAGATCGGACGTTTTAAATCGTTGAATGCCGAAACAGGGTACAGCACTCCCATCTTTTGACATCTTCTTGGTCTGACGCGGCGGGGTTTGAAAAGTGTCCATAAATGAATTTTACTTGTAGTCACGTGTCCAGAAGGAGCTCTAAATTGAAGTTGCCTTGACCTTCATTAACTCGTTGAAGACTTTTTGTTATGTTGATAATAGCCAACATTTTGTCATAAGGCCAGCCCTGAGTTATCTCTGGGAACAGTATTCAACAGTTAAGCCTGGGATGTGATTAACCCATCTATATGCATTGGGCTCTAATGTAAAGTATACTGGTCGCGATAATGAGACAGACCCGGCGAAGGATCGCAGCGCCCATCAACACTGGTAAACTTCGTCGAAAATCTATTACCCCGTGAGATCTTTATGAATACTGGATATATATAGGCTCAATGAGCCAACGAGGGTAAATATGTGGCATGCAACTTAGATGAGCTACGTGCGCATGGCCATCGCATTTCAAACTTTTCCACTCATTGCTCAGTCATTGCTATAATACCATCAATATTCATAAAGAGCTCTGCAGGGTTGTTCATAGATTTTCCTATTGACGAGATTAATCAGTGGTTGATAGGCGCTCGGCTGCGCCCTCGCCGTTCGACCTCGATAACGCCGATCAGTATACAGCCGACGATATCTGATAGGCGTAGCGATGCTGATTGACTGGAACTCGACAAGAGGTATGAAGAGGTGGAGTTTACAATGAGTTCAATCTCATTTAACTCTTTGTCTCGGACCCTGAACCGCGCCGTGCGGAGTTAATTTGCAAAGAGGCATTAATATCGGAAAAAGAAATAAACTAAACTGACTTCAACTAGCAATAACTTTGCACAACAAGTTTAGTGAAAAATGTCCTCATGCAAAGTTGAAGTACATTTTTAACAGACGTTCTTTATGCATAAGGGGTGTTTGCGATACGAAATTATACCATCTGAATTTTTTGTAAAGTAATAGCTAATGTGACAAATATATGTAGTTCTAAGATTCCTCCTTGAAAATATCACATACTCCATTCATTAATACCAGAGTAGACCACAAGTTATACATAAAAACCTACTAGTTTTACAAGTTCATAAAAGAGTATGAGTCACCAAATGAAGCAAGGAATACTGGGTTTTATCAGTGAATAGCGCATCTTATTGTTAATTGACCTCTCCTATATTTTCAAATTAATGGATGTCTGAATCTTATTGTCCTGATTGTATCATGAAGCCTTGATTGATATTTATCGATTTCTGGGGTACCTAAAATCTAAATAATACCCCCCGTACTTGAGGAATGTAAACAATACAAACAGATTACTGCTAGTATCGGGGAAAATCGTGTAATTCGGGATGAATACAATGCGTTTTCGTACGTTTGAGGTGAAATGCGAACCCCAGCACGTGCCAGGGAGTGCTATGGATAGCGAATATCCGCATGCCTAAAGAGTTTTAACGATGTTCAAAGCTGCCACTTTGAAATGGCAGAAAGTAAATTCTGCATGATTTAATTACCCTTGCCACTTTCAAAGGAAGAAATTCTTTATTGATATTACTTTATGCTGTGCAATCGCAAAAGACTGTGCGAGCACTAAATGCTCAGTTTTTAAGCTAGGCTGAAAAGACAAAAGTGTCAAAATGAGCATGCCTGGCACTATTTTGACACATTTATCAAAGAGAACTCATTTTAAGATCAGAAATTGCATAAGTTTGGTTCGGAATTGATTGAAAAGTGTCATTGTGACATAAAAAAGGGTTGGTTTCCAACTTTTTTTTTTTTGTTTTTTTTTACAAAATGACATTGTAACATCTTGGATATCAAGCTCCACAAAAGATATCCTGAGCAGTATTGTTTTTCACGTTTCTCATTTTTACTCATGGGGAAATTGGGGAAACAATCACTTATTTTACTGAACAAGTGAAAGTATCTCTGATATTTCTCAAATAAGAAAAGTTATTTCAGTCTCTCCACTTGAGTTTGGCAGATAAAAATAGAACATCCAACATCAAAGATTTCTATAAAGTTCCTAAAAAAGCAATTCTTTGACATCCTTGCAAACACTGACCACTGTTGTGAATTTATTATTGCTAGTGGACTCCAGTCTTGAACTGACTAAACTCAGCTGCCTTGACCCATTTTCAATACTGCTCGATCATCCTCGTGTGGATTGTATATAAAATTATGGCAATATTCTTGCTATCTGTGTGAGACAACATTTATGATGTGTATACCACAATTCACCTTTACTAATACAGGTACTGTCAATTATTATCATGTATTTATTGATCAGAAATTCAATGTATATCCTTTCAAAGTATTTAAAATTGCTGTATGACAAGTCTTCCACCTGTGCATTTTTTACTCATGATATGTTTCTTAGTACCAGAATATACTAGCTGCTGAAAAATAGATTGGTAACTTAAAAATGCACAGCCTGCCAACAAATCGTATACATCGAAAGTATGTTGGTGCAGTATAAGGATTGTGCAACCAGTTTTGTAAATAGCTTTGTCAACGATTCTGACAAATTGTTAGATTGAAGTGTTTTATTTTCATTTTAATACCATGGACAGTGCACCGATCAGAGTATTGTACTCAGGGGAAAATGGATTTTTTAACCAATGGCTTTACTTTATACTAGTCATTTGAACGAAGTTATTAACCAATCAAAAATTTATCTTTATATTATATGTGCCATCCAAACAACTCATTTATAACAAGCTACATGTAACCTTTAATAGTTTGTACCTTGTTACTAGTTTATTTTGATATTGTCTGCTATCAAATCACTGCATTCTGATCTCTAACACATCTCCACAAGGAGAATTTACTTTGTGGAAAAGTAGATGTGTGAATATTTATTACCACTTTAAAAGGTCACATAGTAGGAATGATGTTAAAGCAATTAGTGAATAGTACCACTACTGTATGTAGGAGAATTGAGAATGTAAGGTATAATTAAATTTGTCCATATGTATATAAATTATCATCCGATTAATATCTAGATAAAGCAGCTGGTTAATATATCTTTCTGTAAGCTTATCAGTGTTCAAGCAGCATTTATTTCATGTCTTAAAATTTATGGAAATTCTTCAACATTTAGAAGAAAAAATGTGTTGAATGTTATGATTTCCCCCAATCAGAGAAGTTTATGCCAATTTTAAGTAAATATATTCTGCTCATCTGAAATGTATGTGATTTTGATATTATGCAATGCCAACCATGTTAGCAAGTCGAGTAGTAACATTGTAACATCACATATATTCTTCAAAATCATTGAACAGTAATATTAAGACAAAGATTGCATATATGTATCACTTTTAAATTAAATCAAATTGTTAAGGAAGGTAAATGAAAAAAAATTGAAGTATACCCCCCAACAAAAAAAAAAAAAAAAAGTTTAAGTGGATTTTTTTTCTTCACAACATCAACTCTGTATGCAGTTTTTTTCTGGCAGTCTGTGATCTTTTCTGATTCACTCAGAGAAAATCATGCATATTATTCCACTCTTAATTTGCTTTCATGACAGCAATTTATTTCTTTCATTTTTACCTAAGGAGAGTATATCAGTGTATTCATACTTTGAGAATTATTCAGAATAAGGAAAAAAAATCCCCAATATTGCTGATTTATGTATACTCCAATCTCTCTCTT
>JZLH01S0081747.1:2165-21760 GCA_001188425.1 Eucidaris tribuloides | reverse complement strand
AGTAATTGGACATTAGATGACAAATTTCATAATTTCTCAGAAATGCTTGGCAAACAGGGTTGAAAGACACAATATGACAAACAACATATTTGATACTAACTTCAGTTAAACACAAATAAGACTTCACTACATTATTTACATATCACAGAAGCATGTAGATATCTATAACTCAAGTTTATATTCAATACAAAGCAAATTAATGAAATAACTTTTACATACATCTTTTGTGCATTCAAATAATAACAGTGCCATAGGACTAAGTAAACACAGTACAAAAACATTTATCCACACAACATTAAATACTTGTAATACGAATAAAATTTCTGGGAAGAAAAATAGGGATTTGGGGGGGGGGAGGGTACAAATGGATTACCTGTGAAACTAAGATCATATGAATAATTTCACTTCTGTAAAACCAAACTACATGCACATTATGTGAACTATTAATATTTGGAAGACAATTATGAAGTACAGATTAATTTGGTGTAAATACATCACTAAACTTCACCCCAAAGTTGGTTTGGTATAGTCCAAATTACTGTCACTAGAAAAAATGGATGATTCCATTAATTGTTTGGGGGATGGCATGACAGTCACCCATTTCTGTATCGCACTTCCCTGACTGAGCTATATGGAATGCTGACTGAACTCTGACGTTCCCAGAGAACATGAATTATAAGTGTTCACAGTCTTGACATTTTCAAGTAATAATACAGGAAAAATCATAATATTGGGTAACGATGTCTTGTGTATCTCATCATAAACTGAGCGAAATACTGCAAAAGACATGATTTAAGTTGGTTCAAGAGAAGCCCACAGCACAATCCAACAACAGTCCTAATACAATCTAACTGGATGGACTAGTCAGGTCATTGCTCTGGCGCATGGGTGATTCATACTCTAGTCATGTTTCATTGAGCACATGCATACAGTTTTAAAAGTGTGAAGCGATCCATACTCATGATCATCGGAAGTTATATGCAATGGACATGTTAAGATTGCATTTTCATACAATTCTGATTGGCTGGATGTTACATGATGTTGGCATGCAGTCCTAACAAATCTTGAAAGATTTCACGTATCAAATCTTCCTCGTAGAGTCGCTGACGAGTCTGACTACCAAAATCATGGTCAATGAGCACCATATACCTGACCTAACTAAAATAAATCCTGGTTAGGTCATAGTTGAATTGTATAGTAGTGTGTGCTCGCTTGCAGACATTACAGCTTCCACTGCAGTTAGCACTTGAGTTGAGTTGACTGACTGAAGGAATATACACTGTGTTCCTCTCTGGAAGACTATGTTTTATTTCCTCCAGTACTGCATGGTAGGGAAAAATAAAAGCACAAGGCAAGCATGAAAATTATGTTATACCTTTATGCAATATGTTTCTGTTTGGAATTTTAGAAAGCATATTTTAACACTTTCACCTTTAAGGAAACTGTATTAACCCATCGCTCCGGAAATCTGTTATTCGCATATATATAATACTAGTCACACAGGATTAAAGTAGCTAACCGATTAAAATATCAAGAACAACAACATTATTTAAGTATATTTATTAACACTTACTTAACCTGCCAAAATAAATGTACACAGATGACTAATTAAAAGCTTCTAAAGTATCACACAATCTCAATGTGGCAGCTACAAAACAGTAGTACATGTATGTTGTGTTTCTAACTGCACAAAAAGCTAACAAAAAATTGTTAGTGGGTAAGAACTAATACAACAAAGTAAAGTTAACCCATTGCCTCCAAGATTCTGTAATTCTCATTTAGTTAATACATGACATTTCCCGTTCTAGTAACCAACAGATTAAAGAAAGCTAAGTATTTATAGTGCCACACCACCAACATATACTGCTTGTGTCAAACATATCTCTCCCCACACCCTCACCACCATCAAAAATGATAATACCAGTAAATCAGAAATTACTCCAGATTCAGTTCTGAATAGGGAATACCCCATCACAAGCTACATAATAAATTATTCTAATTATTCAATTTTATGAGTGTTTTCTAATCCAAGATTTGGGCATGCCTTTGGAACAGAATGGGTTTGTAATGATCAGTCTTTATCCAAAAGCAATGAATGAATTTTGAATATAGTCACATTTTTGGTGAACATGGGTTTTTTATGTTATAGCTAGGGAAAGCCAGTTTTGCTCTATCCAAATCTTGTCTATCAAATCTTCAAAAACACTATCACAGGTAATAAAATGCTCTCCCATTTGTTACTTTGTTAAGGCAGCCATTTTCGGGGGCTCTCCTAATCTCTCATAATAGAGAGTTTTAGATTTTCATCCACGACACGGAATCTTTTGATGTGGCCTTACTACACATGCGCGAGATTAGTCAACTTGGTTGATCCTGCGTCTTTCATTTTACAGCAGTTCTCAGCAAATTTTACGTCCACGCCAAATGGGCGATGCAGCAAGTTTGATGAAGTGAAATTCTGTACTGCAATTGTGTAGAACCAGGGATGTTGCATTGCGCATCCCCGGTGAATGCTAACGTATACTTCGTAGCATACGCTAACGCACACGCGCGTGCATTCAAACGTCCCTGGTAGAACTTGGTATCGGTCGCATTGCGACAAGAAATCTAAAGCATGATATTTCACGGCGCGGGGAAAGGAGGTGAATGCTGTGTAAGAGGAGAGAAGATTCCATGTCATGTGCTACATCCTGAAATCTAAAACACCCTATTTTTGAGATATGTGGTTTTGTCACCCCAGTAAATGATATGTGAGAGAACTGGGGGGTGTTTCATAAAGCTGTTCGTAAGTTACGAACAACTTTACGAACGACTGGTGATACTTTCTTGGGTGCTAATCAGTTTCTCATGCATTTACATGTAGCACAAGAAGGTATCACCAGTCGTGCGTAAAGTCGTTCGTAACTTACGAACAGCTTTATGAAACACCCCCCTATTTGCACGATGCAACATCTCACCTGAGCAAACTTATGGATCTGTTCCACAACAGCAGCAAAGACGGCTCCAACACTCTCATCAATCAGGGTCTGCATGTAGTGGACTGCTTCTTCGTCCGTCAGGTCTAGACGGAATTTATCTTGCAACTGAGATGGGAAAAAACAGGATGTAGGGTCATTGTATTGAAATACAAGGAATCACTGTAACTGACTTGATAGTTGAGATGATTGTTAAGTAATGTTGGTAAAACTACCACTGAGTCATTCTGCATGACAAAAACTCTCAACACCCTCAAGGGAAAATGCATTGAATGCATTTATTTTAAAAACAAATAAAATGCACATGTTACACATCAGACTGCTGCCAACAAAAAACAAAATGCAAATAATACTACACGGTGTTAAAAAATATAATATAGCCACGATTAAAATCTGTGAATGATAGAATGTTCCTAATTTTTCATCAATTGTACTAAAGTCATGTTTTCAGATGTTAATGTGACAATTATTTATAATAACCATAGATTAGGGCATAGGATGTTAACATGCTGACACCCCATCATCTAAATCACAGCCATTCTTACTTCACACCCAAACTTGGGGTCCTTTTGAATCACACATCCTCATCCCTAACCCTACCACAAAAAGCAAGGTAAATCAAAATATCAACAAATATACTGATATGTTTCAATAGACATAATGCGTACATTTTTAAGTTTCCACATCTTTATAAATTAAGAAAAAGAGATACTAGACCTACAAAAATTGTAAACTCCTCTACATAACTACCTTCTTGACCGTTTTATCAGGCTCCAGGGCAATATCAGGCACGCTGGCATCCACCATGAGGGAGAACAAGTTGAGAATGAGGTTGGAATGTCTAAAAAAAAAGAATTAAATTTATTACAATAATCTAAATAAAAAAAATTACCAGATTTAATGATTTATTATAATTATGAATACCTCTGGCAAATAAATGTAAAAGATTTCACTACTTGTTATGCTACATACAGAACTATAGTAGTTATGCATAACAAAAGTAACTTTCATTCACTAATAATGAATGAACAGAGTACACAACTATGTTTTCACAACCTTAGAGTACTACACTGGGTTATCAAACCAACTAAAAGTTATTCTCTAGGGTATTTTTCAATGTTGAAAAACTCTTGTGCAAAATTCATCATTAAGTGGCCTTATATGACACTAAATGCCTTGAAAATAACAACTTCAACATTATTTTAATTGAAGTTTGGTTAGTTTATGTCCATATGTTGTGCACAGATGCAACACCAGCAAGATTACTATACAACTTTACTTCTAACGGGCACTAGAGGGCATCAAACAATGTGGTACCCCAGTGTACTATGCGGTGCATCATATACAAAAATCCTTTTCAATAAGATTCTCACCGTCGTAGATGAAGGAACGAGGTGTAGCAGATCTTCCTGAAGTCCTGGTACTGCTCGCTGGCCGCCCCGCCCATCCCCTCCACCATCTCCTTGCTCAGCTTCATGGGAGGGGGCAAGGGCTTGGGGTCACGACCCAGGATGTAGCCAAAGTCCACGTGGAACAGCTTGCCGTTGGTGGTGAGCAGCAGGTTGTCCAGGTGGCGGTCGCCCACGCCCAGCAGGTAGGTGATGACGCAGTAGCCGGCGCAGCTCTTGACGTACGTGTCCATCACCTCGGGACTGATGCCGTAGGCAGCCGACTCGCTGGGCGCGTGCTTTCGGAAGAAATTCTGTTAACGAAAAGATTTTAATAGTGAGGATGAAGGAAAAATACCTTCAAAATACTGGTTACAATATTACAATGTATATATGACAAGATCATGCTTACTTGCTTACTTATTTAACTCTACAAATTTACATTTTTAACCATGATCTGTGTCAAGTAAATTCAAGTGCTACACAGAAAATATTGTGGTGTTGTAAGTACACAACTTTGCTGGGCATGAGTTATTTTTAAAATGCAATTTAAATATGAATGTACAATAAGAGATTTTCTGGAAAATAGAGTGAGCCTACTGAGATATTAAATGAAATCTCACAGGTTAATTTGAATGTGTTAGTACTAAGTAGCATCAATAAATATAAATATATAAAAATAATTCAAAATGAATTTGCCCCGGTTAGGCCCCACAATGTTTCAACAGAGAGGAGACCCCACACCACCTCACCCGACCCCCCCCCACCCCACAACACACACACAGACACCACTTATCTCTACCCTCAATCCAATGGTAAAGACTGAACCAGGTGCTGTTTTCTAAAGCACTGAAACTAGTTTGCACCTGGAAGTATGCTATTCTGAATAATGAAAGACACAGTTAGTTATTTTTGTAGATAAAAATGTATCACTAAACCAGTACAACTTTGTAATCAATGGCAACGTACTTGAATATTGCCCTCGCTCGACAAAACATCTGCAACGGCGGAGGAATCAATGAACTGAACGAAGCCATTCTTGCTGCTGGTTGCAAGCACTCTGTACGGTGTCAGTTTCAGATCCAGGTTTTCCTGCCTCAGCAACTGAGAGTTCGGGAAAGAATACATACCAAAATAAGTTGTTTGATTAATAATTTTTTGGCATAAAGGAGGAAAATGGAGGAATAGTTGAGTGGGACTGATGTATCCAGCACTAAACAGAGCATGAAGTTCAGATTCTCAACATTTGAAGTGTTTTTGTGTCTGAAACATAACAACCTCCCAGACATTGCCTTCGACAAGGTTCAGTTGGACGACGTACTGAGCAAGTTGTATGCTGCACTGCGTCGCAGTAACAGAGAGTTGTGCAGCAAAAAGTTGATATCAATTAGGTATGGCATTCAAGAAACTTCTTGGACCAACATAAGTTTAATATTCATGACACTACAACATTTCCGAAAAGTGTGAAAATGTTCTAGACCATCCTTATAAAGCTCAAGAAAGAAGGTAAGGGTTCTATAAAACATAACACTGCCATTTTTGCCAGTGACATGAACAAAATACAAAACTCGTCAGAGTTAGATTAATGTGATACACCCGCTGATTAACAGGACAAAGTTTTCATCAAAATGATGACTTATTTTGTAATCGTGGCCAAGAAAACTGTCATGAAATGAAACCGGGTGATTTTGATGTAGAGACTGGTGAAGATGGACTTAGATATGTTACCAAACGAGATCAACTAGCCAAAAGTAATTGTGAAGATACTGATGAAGTAGTAAACAGCAGATACATGTACGAATAACCTGGGAGCAAAAAGTGTCCAGTTCAGAACTTAGAGAAATATGTATCCAAAATTAACAAAGAATGTCCCTTTTTGTGGCAAAAACCCAAATAAGCAAAATCAGTGACTGATGATTGCTGGTATTGCTATGCACCAATTAATGGGTAATAACACTCTTGGAAGTAAAATGAAAACAATTTCACAGTAGCAAAATCTATACCAATTACTGTCTCTGCACGAGGTGCATTACTACACTGGACAGTGCAGGATTCAAGTCCTTGGTAATTTTATCAGTAGGTGGACACCATAGCAAACATTCTCTAAAAAACTACAGCAAAACAAGTCATCAGTGAAAAAAGGAAATGTCAGTGCATCTTGGAAGTCATCTCTGTGAGACAACGGAGGACATGGCAGCAAGGCCTGCCAGAATGGCATCCAGATCCGGTACTGGACGTGATCCAAGCGGACTGAATACTGCAGTAACTAGACCCGGGACCAGGAATCGTTCAAGCGATTGTCGGACAAAACACACCAGCAACAATGCAAAACTAAGAATCTCTAACTGTGCAAGTTTGCATCAGGGGTTCTGAAAATTTGAACTGTCCTGAGTTCATTTCATCGTCGCAGGAGGAAGCGCACCAAGAGATATCATCCACTTCAAACATCTTTCAAATACACTATTGTGATGAACTTTTACAGAAAATAGATCTTGTCTAGGCCATTCAGATTTAGTGCCTAGAAACTATCGTTATATGCAAGAATTAAACTTTCACCCTCTACATGTACGTGCGTTCAACAATTTAGATTCTTTCAGTTCATGTTGCCGATTGTAATTAGATATTATCAAAGTCCTTGTTCCCGAGTGGAAATTTAGACAGATTTTAACACTTTGCCCTGAAAGTTTGTAGTTCGATTTCAGCTTTTGTCACTTTCAAACTTCAAGTTCCTATTTTCAAGTTTATTCCTGGAATTTGGAAAAGGATTGTAGGCCGACAGTTTGGCTCTCCACTTCAAGAATGAATGGTAAATAGATTAAAAAATACAAGTTTCCATTATCATCAAATGACAAGGGTGTACAAGACCATTTTTATAATGCAAATAATACACATCATTCTATCGGGCATTAGTGAAAATCATCTGTAAGACACTTGTTAACTGTAAAACAGTAAAAAAAAAAACACTCGGCTATCGTCTCGTGTGTTTCAAACTGTGCCACAGTTACGTTGTGTAATGTTGTGTAGACAATTTTAACTAATCCCTTCAGTGCTATGCATTTTTTGTACAGTGTATATCATTATATGATAAAAATGGTATAAAGTTATTTCAGTTCAGGTCAGAGATTGATGGCAGTCCTGCTGAAAATCATTCCCTTGACTCTACCTTGCCAACAAGAAGTTGTAGCATCTCATAACGAAATTTTTTAACCAGTTTTATTAGTTTAATTTCATCAAATTGCATATATTTCATTAGAGACAAAGTGAGTTAAATGTCCTAGTGACCCATGACTCAATTCAGGAAATCACTCCTGTGGTTACTTCCAGTACGCCCGAATGACCTTGATTAGCTTGTATTAATACCGGTCATAAATTTCTTTCCAGATGCACCTACCACAATTGTAAACAATCTCACTGAAAGCAAAACTACTTTCATTTCATATTCTTTCATTATCCTAAGACTATTTCTTTGTTAGAAGAATATATACATGTCAATGTTCATTTCTATGGTAATAGTAATTAATTGACATAACTTTTAGCCAATTAAAAAGTGTATGTAACAATTTCCCCCGTCAGAGATTCATATGTTGATTTTGACTAGTTTTTTTTCTCATCATAAATGTACAATAATTGACACATTACATGACGACTGACTCTTGAACACTTCAATTCTGTCAACTCGCTCTCACATCACAAAGAACTTGTAAAACATGTATGAACTATAAATAATGCACCATTTTGCTTGTGAATGAATATACTTATTATTGTGCATGACACATGAGTTTGTAAATGAGTTTACAAAAAGTCATGTTATATAAATACTTGTGTGAAGAAGTGGTCTATGAACATCTGAGGACCTTTTTGCTTAAAACTCATGCACTATCAAAGATTCATGTAATGACTACATCACATGAAGCTGGAAAGAGAACGTGGGACAAGGCTCATTATAGCTTATCAGTGTTGTATCCAAGACCACAGGGTCCGAGACAGAGGCCACCCCAAAACACAACCTTTCCATAGGGTTTGTACAGGTGACTTGGACCAAGACCCACACCGAGGCCACCAGAAATTGGCCTTGAGGCCATAAGTTTTTTTTTTTACCTGATCCATGAGTGTGATGATTTGTAGGATGAGCTGGTCTTGTCTCAAGTCGTCACCATTCTTACAGATGGCGACATATTCCTCCTTCTCCTTTGTGCGGAATGTGAGTTTGATCGGCATCAGCGAGCTCTTGAACATGGTGGCCTTCTCCGCGATCACACCAACGACCTCGACCTCGGGGTGAAGGGGCAGGGGTAAGGGGTCAAAGTGCGTGAAGTTCACGGAGAGTTGGTCATTATCACCCAGCAGTGCCTGCAGCCTCTCAATCTGCATTGATCATAGCAGAACATATGAAATTGGTCCTTAAGATGCAAAATTATAAGATCTAAATGATAAAATGACATTAACACTACAATTCATTATGTTTTGAAATTTTCATGCAGATGAAGAATCTTATATGTATTTTTCCTACTTCTTATATTTACTCCTTTTTTTCGCAATATCACTGCTTTCATAAGTATTATCATAGTGTTATTTTATCTATTTGGAATATCATTTATTTTTGTAGAATAATTTGCAAATATGTTCTTATTCATCATGTGCATTTCTACATACATGTAAATTGTGAGCAATTTCGCTTCAGGTTGTCATTCACAATTGAAATAAAACTTGAATGAGTAAATGAGTGAACAAACGAACGAATAAATCAATTTTAAAAAAATAAATAAATAAATGCATAAATAAATGAAATTAATATCTTTTTATCTGGTTACACTTCTGAGGCAATTAAAGACAAATAACAATAAAAACAATAGTGATACTACTATTACTACAAGAAATACAAGTATTACTACTACTACTACTACTACTACTACTGCTACTACTACTACTGCTGCTACTAGTACTACTACTACTACTACTACTACTACTACTACTACTACTGCTGCTGCTGCTACTATAACTACTAATACTAATAATAGTGATAATAATGTTCACCATTGTGATTTCAAACAACATGTTTATTTGAAATCTGATGAACAATATTTGGTGTTTATCACAGTGATAAGAAGTTCTAAAATCTGAGGAAACATCACCTTTTTCTTCCTGTTTCCATTCTCTCTGGCTACCTGTCTCATGATGTTTAGTAGATGATTGGTGAGAGTATGCTGCCGTACCAGAAGAGATCTGTGATGAACACACTCCTTTCCTCCCTGAAAACATTAATGCAAAAGGGAAAGAAGAAATCACTTCAAATGTCTGTGTCCATAATTTACACAACCCAAAATGAATTTATCAACTAAATTAAGCTAACATTATTTATAGTGTAAAGATTCACATAACTATTCCCTTCTCACAAAAGCTTTGGGGCTGAAAAGCAAGGTTTCGTGAAAAATAAACATGTCTGGATACAATTCAAACAAAATAGATTACATAACATCGCAAACTGAATTTTAATTTTTTGTAGCAGTTAACTACTAAACAAAGCTTACAAGGTCAAAAACACCATTACAGTCAGAAGATTGTCATGCAATCTCTGCTACAGTTGGACTCATTGAAATTTAAAGTTAGTAGGTGAAAGCTACATCCAGTGTCTGAAACCTTGAAAACAGTTTCAAAATACAACTTGAGCAACAGCTCAGTTTTCGAACGATTCTTCGATTATGCTCAAAAAGAGTGGTATTGTCAAGCCAGAAATCAAAAAACAACATCAAACCTATCCAAAATGGTTTAGAGTGACATATTGTGATTTTAAAATGATCAACATGCAGATATTACTGTGTATCTCTCCTGTCATCCTCCCTCCTCCCCCCTTACTTATATTTTAATTATTTTATTAATTTCTCAAAAGTGGAAGTGTTTTGAGCGTGTGAACTTCAGGACATTACTAGATGAGATACATCTATGAATCTGAACAAAAGAATAAGAGAACATTTAATTTTCATCATTAACCAAAAAATAAACACTGCCTTTGAAGCAATTTCATTGGTACACTGGGACTTGCACCACATGCAGGTACACCCACTGAAAATTTTTCTCAATATCTCAAAAACAACTTACTAAGTCATAACAACCCAACTATCTTTTGACACCTAAATTCATGCAGGATAATTTTAAAATCTTTGGCATCAACACAGCTAAATTGCACATGATTACATGCTATTAGATTATTATGAATTAAAATAAGGAAGGATACCGTCTTTAACAACACCAACCTTGCTAAGAGCCTGGCTAAAGCACTTGAGGACCGTCTTGTACATGTCCAGGATACGGCTGTCCTTGGAGATGGTGTCTTGTTCATCACTCTCCACCAGGAGGTACCAGTAAAGGTAGTTAGCTAGAGTGTAGTTGGAACAGGCTCTCTCTATTAGAAGTGTAAGTTACACTCATAAACAAACAACAAACACATAAATATTATGAGTAAATGGAGAATATCTAATAACAATTAATCAATCAACCAATGAAAACTAAGTGAACGATATGCAGCAAGAAGAAAAGAAGAAGAACAAGGAAGAAAAGAGAAAGGATGAACTAGAAGAGGAAAAGGAAGAAGAGGAGAGGAGGAGAGAGAGAAAGAAGGAGGAGGAGAGAGAGGAGAGGAGGAGGAGGAGAGGAGGAGAGGAGGAGGAGGAGGACAGGAGGAGAGTGGCGAGAGGAGGAGAAGTAGGGGAGAGGAGAGGGAGAGGGAGGAGAAATGTGGACTTACATGCAGCACCAAATAGCAAAGAAATGTGAAAATTAACTCTTCATGTGCCCCTATAGAAAGGCCACAGTGTCACTATGGAAATCCCCATTGTTCCAGCTCCTAATTCCCCCTTTGCCAGGTTTATTTGGAGACTGTACAATAAAACACATGCTGATTTCCATGAAAACATGTCATTGGCAATGCACCGAAGGCATGAAACAGTACAATGGCAAGCCAACGGATGTGCCACTACAATACAGTGGCCATGCAACATATGAGTGTAAACATGAGTTAAACTGCAGATTTCCTACTTCTGGAGAAGTTCTATTGCATTTCCATGATACACAATTTTTATAGTGAGTATCATAGATGATGATGACCTTTGGCCTAATATCTCTTGTTACTAGTCTAAGTTCATTCTTGCATAATTAACTACCACTACAGTGTATAACATCATCATTATTTTGTCTTTACAGACTGAACTAATAAGTAACATGAATGATTAATTTCAAACATGTAAGTTTTGATTATTGCACTTGGGCCTCCCCAGGTAAATTGACAAAGCGATGCATATTCATTATTAAAACTTGCAGAGATTTTCCCAAAACTTTTAATTTTCTTTTAATTTCCTGGTCAAATCTCTGTCTATCTTTCTTTCTATCTTAATTTGAATTTTCACTGTTTTATGGAGAGAGCCAGATTTTGTTGTTGTTTGGAAGGGGGATAATTATTTCAAGTGGGCAGTTATATATAAATATATCAGTCATCATGTCATTTGCTGGATACTTGGGGCCTCTGACATTGATGGCTAACAGTTTTCACAGGAACAGCCAACATCTTGGTGTCTTAAAAAGACAGATAAACCTGGCGATACCTCTTCCTCAATCTCATCTTTCTCCGAGTTGTCATCTTCAGTCGGTTGAGCGACGGGAGGAGTGGGTGATTCTGGGGTCTCAGCAAGAGGATGTGGGATGGTGGTGTGACTGGAGGATCTGATAAAAAAAAATATCAACAAAAATGACAATTACCCTATTGCTACCATAATCGACATTTGGCACAACTGCACAATCAAACCAAACTATTGTAATACACACCTTTCTCTGTAGCTCTAATTGTAAAGGGTTAGAGAGACAGCAATTCTACTTTCGTAGTGTGTGTGTGTGTTTGTTTGTATGTTTCACACAAATCTGTTTTTATCATAACAGAATTCTTATCTTATCTTATGGAATGAAGGAAATCACTAAAAATACAACATGCAAAATGTTTATGAAACTTCAAAGTGTTTTATACATACAGAGTAATCAGAGCATCTCAAAACTTGTGATTCTGTAGTTACAAGTTAGATGTTAAGAATTTACCCACAGCTGTTCAGTCTTTGAAAAAAAAATGGGAAACTACTATTGATTACCTTGTACCTCAACAAATTTTATAATAAACCCACTTTGTGTCAATTGCATTGACATCTGACCTTGTTCAGATTTCACCAGCAGTATAATACATTTAATTAATTCAAAGTTCATTGACCTTTGAACCATGACTTTAAAATGATCATGCAACGAAACTGTTCCAAACATAATTTAAATCCACAAGGGGATGTCTAGATATTGTGATAAAGAAATCAGGGTGTACAAACGGACTGACAGACAGATAACCCCAAAACATAATGCCCTCCAGCCTGTTCGAGGCTGATCCATAAAAATGTATCAAGGTTACTCATGTTTTAATCTTGACCTTAGCCTTAACACATTTTCTGCATAAATGTATACTTTGAGGAGCAGTGACCAATTACCTTTCTCTGTCGACGTAGTACTCTTGTGAAACGTGTGACTCTGCACGAGTTCTGGACGCACTCTCCAAGCCAGCCTTGATGTCATCAAAGTCCTCGTACCGTAAGGCTTGAACCAGCTGGAGCAGGTACAGCATCAGCTCCTGAAGAAAATTATAATCACAAGAAGAAAATAATAATAGCAATAATGGTAACACATTATTTACCCAGAGAAGCCTCTTCAGTGACAAACACTGTTCTCCCAGAGGGCCCTGCAATTATCATTATTACCCCAGTTCTCACCAGGTCTGTATTTCACTCCTAGGTGAGAAGCAGCAGTGTGGATAGATCGGCTTGCTGAAGGATGAACATACGTCTTGCAGGAATCACATCCAGCCTCACGCATGAAAGACAGAGAACAATCCACTACCCCATGACACCTCCACAAATAAACATGATGGATGGCGTCAAACACGTGTACGACTGCAGGGATAAGAACTCCATGCCAGCCATCACACCCCTCCCCTCCTCAGTTTTAAACTGGATGGTAAAATCTGAGATATAAACCCTCCTCCCCTCACCCCAAACTACCTCATCATTAGCTTGCCTCAGCCTGGTGACTGCAAACTGTCTGATGGTTTGGTGCCTGAACTGAGGTGACAACAGCTCCTGAGCATCGATGTATACCCCACCCACCTCTTCCCCTCCCCCTCCCCCTTTCCCTTCCCTCCCCCTCCCTTCCCCAACTCACCTCATCATTGGCCTGCCTCAACCTGGTGACTGCAAACTGCCTGACGGTTCGGTGCCTGAACTGAGGGGACAGCAGCTCCAGAGCATCAGCTACATCAATGGGACTCCACCGCCTCAACAGTTCCAGGGCTTGCTTCTCCTCATGGGGGACATCCCACTTGACGCACCGCAGAAACTTGGTCAGGGCCTGGCCCTGGCTGGTCAGATAGTACCGGAAGCGCCAGACCAAGTCCTGTTCCTCGTACGTCAGTGGTTTGGTAGGACCGTAACCAACTATGTTCTAAAGAGACAGAAACAGGGCCATTATCATGATATGTAACAAATTATGATACATATTGAATAAGTTCTTCTTTCATTTAAATACATTATACCACACATATGTGTATAAATGTTTCCCTGTTCAACATAATAGTGAAATGTTGCAAATATCAAATTTCAGATTATCACGAAACAGAAATACAAAAATGCTATATACCATAACCTATTTTATTTTTCAATTAAATTGAGAAATAATATCATTGAGCATCCGCTTTGACAATTTCCTAGAGGGGCCAATACAACTTGGGATTTAGAAATCATATTTTTTCTCCACGTTCAATACAATGGACATACCACCTGTTTACATAATTGGGTTGCTTTGTCAAAATTTGAGTATTGAGATTTGAGTGGGCATCAACCCTGTCAGTCCAGTATTCAGATGATCACAGCCATATATTTGGAGTTTTCTTTGCAATGGTAATGATAGAGTTCATGTGTCTCACTCACATTGAGCTGATCTCGAGTTGAAGCATTGGGTTTGAGATCTCGGTCTGATAGACCACTCCTTTCACTTCTGGCCAGCGTGTGATGTTTACTTTCAACAAGATTTTCCTGAAAAAATAAATGAATAAAAAATGAATTTTATCTGAATTGTGATAACTTAATGGTAAAAACAAATTTCGACAGTTGAAATATTCTTTGACTTGGGTAATATATATCTCATAACCAATTTTCAATATAACAAAATAATCATATTATTTTTCAACAATCTTGATGATCTTCATATTATGTCATCATATCGTAGATGTAATCAATGAATACCACACATCAATACATGGTGGATACAATAATATTGAGTATGTTCAGACATTATAAACAGTAAAATTAGAAAATATTTTAACATTTCAAATTCCTTTAGATATATTCACATTCCTTTACATTGTCAAAAATAAAATAAATTGCTGTACTATCCTTGTTCGGTCATGTAACAAATGCATTTATCCAATTTCATGCTTTTCATGCTCAATATTACACCTGACAGCTTGTTTTGTAAACAATTATCCAAAACTCACAGATTATGCAAAATCTAATTCCAAACAAACAAAACAACAGTTAAATTATTGTTAAACTATACAACATGTCTGGGTATGATTCTCTAAACAAAATTCACACAACTTTTCTCCATACAGCCATGTCATGATGTAAATAGCAAGTCAGTCACTTACCATCAGCATTTCAGGATCAGGAACAGACACAATTTCTGCGTAGTTCTTGGTAACAATGGTTTCCTCTGCATCCTACACAACATGTGGCAAAACAAAAAGTTTATATATTGCTTGCTTTTATATCTTGGTGTCACATTCTATGATCATCTTTAACCCCTTGGGGACCACGGCTTGTACAGAAGCCCAGTACATTGCACACTCAGAGACAACGGGCTTCTATAGAAGACCAGGATATAAGACAAAAATTTTGGTCAATCGCTGGATAAACTCTAAAATTTCATTAATTTAATGCGTCTGTCACCAAAATTACACATTTTTGACTTGTATAAAACAAGAAAATGAATATTGTAAGAGGAATTTTATACTATTATATTGGTTTATATTCCCTTCAAAGTCAACCACATGCAAATCGCGTCGTTTCTCAGTGAACAATAGTGCCATATAGCAGGGCTCGACACTAGCGGTGGCCCGGGGCCACCAAAATTGGATGTCGGGCCACCACAATTCCAAAATATGGAGGTTTTGGTGGCCCGATCGGGCAACTAAAAATTTCAAAGTGTCAATGTGATTTTTGTGATAAAAATAATGGATTACCTTGCGTGTCAATTTTCCTAAAATCGGCGAGGAAAGATCGGCGCCGCACTGCTCATAACGACACGGAGAACGCAGCAGCTCACAGCTACAAAATCGCCTAGCTCGCGCTCCAACCGTCGGAAAATTATCGGGAACGATTTTCAAATGATTAATCTTAAAATTGCCTCCGCGAAATTTACAGCTAAATATATTCTATATTGCCAGCAGTTAATATAGCCTCGAATTTCCTTTAAAAAAATACCAAATCAGTAAAAGAAATAAATGGTCATTTTTGCAGAGCAAAGGCTAGCTAAAAATCCGGCAATTTCTTGCTAGTAATGTGAATTTCCAAAGACGCAAAATTAGCGGACCTGCGGGAAGCGAAGTCGGACTATTTAGAGGCAGTGCACTCAGGGAGAGAAAGCGTGCATCAAGTCAAGAAAAGAAAATGAAAATCACCAAAAATTCTCGCAAGAACTTTAAAAATATTGGAAATAATTCAATAAAGAATTACTGTAAGTAGCAGAGAAGGTGAGCAGAATGTTCAAAATGACATTTTTCAAAGTTCTACAAGTTGCAAAGATAATCGGCAAATTCACGTCAGTTAGCTTCTAAGTGAATGCTTAGTCCCACATGCTTTAAATGGTGTGGTAAAAATCGGATTTCAAGCTCTAACTTACGATTTTGGTGGTAAATTTCTGCACTTGAAAGTGATAAATTCAACCACAAATATGTCACAGGAGTGAAAGAATTTATGTTTCTGAAATTCAAACCTGATTTTTTGGGGGTGTTAGGTCAAAAAGTGGGGAATTTGGAGCAGCTGGAAACGCCTTCAATAGGCTACTTAGCCACTGAAATCTAGCCTTGGCTGGCGGCCCAGAGAATGGCCAGACACGGTGTCCTGTTCACTGGTTTGCCTGGCGCTCTGGCTTAGCTGGTCTGTTTTTCTAATGTTCCCTTTTATGAAGTACTTTGTTAATTCAAATTTTCAAGTTTTAGAAGGAGTGTTTCTTGTCAGAAAATCATCTCAAATGATTTTGGATAAGAACCATGTAATAAAGCAAATTTGGGGAATGAAATAAACATTGAAATGTTACATTGATTTTGTTTGTTTTCACTTTTTATTTTCCAACATTTTTCATAAGGTTTATTAAAAAATTGTGTGCATTCACATATGAGGGATACATGTTGGGATACCTCGTGAAATTTTTATTGCCTCCATATGCATAGTATAGTCCTACTGTTGCTGAATCCTTAACAAAATATGAGTTATACAAATTCAAACATTGATATTGAACACAAGTGATACCAAGTGAATGATTACGTAAACATACATGTACATCATGCGCACACACACAGAGTATTATTTTTTTCAGGCAAGCAAAACTTTTAATGATGAAACTGACATAAATTGTGTTTGCTTTTATTCATTTATCTATTACACTGTACACATGCAAGAAAAAAAAAAGATTCTCACAAAACTTGCTAGGAGAATCCAGATCATTCCCAATCACGAAATATTTGCGAGAATCTAGGATTCTCAAGGGATTCCTTTGTGAGAATCTAAAAAGATTCCCGCTGTCTGGCATGAATTTTTAGGCATGAGAGCCTGTTTTTCTACTAAAATATCATGCAAGAGTAAATGTACAAATTTTTAATGTTTTTCTTTGTTGTTTTTGGGGGCCACCAAATTTCAATTTCGGGCCACCAAAAATTGAATTTTAAGGATTTTAGTGGCCCGACCGGGCCACTAAAAAAAAAAGTTAGTGTGGAGCCCTGCATATAGCGTCAAGCCCAAGGGGTTAAGTACATTTTTTGTCTTGTTTCTTTCTTTTTACCTTTTTTTCTTTCTTTTGTTTGTTCTTTCTTTCATTTTTAGCTTTCTTTCGTTTTGTCATGTTTGGAGGGTCTACATCAAGTTCAAACTTGTCTCCTTAGAAAAAGTACTCAAACACGTTGCAATAAAATCAACAGATACATCCAGTAACCTCAACCAACTGCTCTCAACAAAAATGTCAAATTAATTTGAAATCTTGAAAATTACTGATTCTACAATATTATTTTTGTTCTTTGATATTCTTTCATGTTTACCTGTTCATAGTAGACAACTGCAAAATCAATATCATTGTAATGAATCTTGGGGAATTCCACCATCAAGTACATGAAGTTTGAGTCTCGCTTCTCTTTCTGTTGACCAAAATAAAGAAATTGAATGTAGAAATAGGATAACTACAACACAGTACAATTGAGTATGGTGAAAACACTGTGTAAGTTTTTCTGACATGCTGAGCTTTCCTCAGAAACTATTCAGTTTTCACAAAATGATGTTTAAATCACATCAAAAACTCACACTAGTTTCATAGTTGTGCCTATTTGAATTCTAAAAGTGTTATTATAATGCTTCATTCAAGTTGAATTTTCTAACAGGTCTTATTTTCATTGAAAAACAAAAACAAATTTTAGCCTCAAAGCTTTGTAAGAGTTAATCTACGTGAATCTTTACATTATCATTTCTTATAGTTTTTTTTTTGCTTGAGCATATTTTGCAAATAAATAACACGATCTTTATAGTTATTTAATTTCACAATAATATCATTAAATATATGTGTTTCACAATAATATCAACCTTGAATTTATTTAATTTCACTATGAAATCAGATGCTACATTTCTGATATTTTCACATAGAAATGAACATTCAAAATATGTGATTTTACAATGATATCAAGATTAAATTTATCAAATGTCACAATGAATTTGAATACTTAAGTTGTGTGATTTCACACTGAAATGAACACTAAAAATATGTGATTTCACTACAAAACAGACCCACATTGTGCCCATACCTCATTGATCATTTCAATCTCCCTGAAGGTGAGTCTGTCCAGCCAGTCCACCTTCAGCATGTGTCCCTTGCGATGCTTCTTGGTCAGTTTGGCCAGTTTGGCCATAGTGTCGTTGTTATCGGCCAGCTTGCCCGGTGTCTTGGTCTGCAGCTGACCGTCACCCTCGACCTCTGGCCAGACCTTCAGGTCGTGCATCCCGTTGCGGAATGTCCTGTTTTGGGAAGTTGGAAGAGAGGCAAACAACATTATATGTCTCACTGATCTGGCAACTGTTTTCAGGTTAGCTTTGATAAATAGATGAATGGTTTAGGATAAGAGTTAAGGTTAGACATTTTTTACGCAATTAATTTGCATGAGCTGAAATATAAGGGTTGCAATGTGCTTGCTGAGCCAAGAAACGGACATTGTTGAAACAGAATAGCTCCGTTATGATACTCAGAGTACCTGGCCATCTTCAGGATCAATACCCTAATGAGATCTATAAAAGCAACTGAAAACTTACTTATCTGCCTAGACTTTTTGATTACTTCTTCTTCTCATTACTCCTTCAGCAAAACTTGTTGAAAGTAAGCATAATTCTTATAATCATTTCCACTTCTGGGCTAAAAATTTTTTCACTTGTACTTATATATGGACTCACAGAAAACACATTGTAACATCATTGACTTAATAGGCTCAAATCCATCAAAACATTACAAAACTACTGAATAAAAAACATAGACAAATAAATCTATTGTAGAATAATCACACAAGTGTATACACAAATATCACAGTGAAAAGAGGATTTTAATATTTCGTTATCCTCTTTTCTTTATCAATATGATAAAATAGTATTCCAATAACAAGGTTTGACTTTGACACAGTTAATTCTATACAAGGGGTGTGACAATGTGGCTATAAGCAGGGCTCCACACTGACTTTTTTGGCTGGTTGCCCAATTGGGCAAGCAAACTTTTTATTTCATTTATATTGTTGCCCAAACAAAAATTTTACTTGCCCAAGTGAACAAAATACCTGTTAATTGTGCTACTTTTGAGATAGTACATTTCCATTTTTTGGTCTTTTACAGAGTCTTCTCAATTGGAATTTACACAA
>JZLH01S0081731.1:7106-25237 GCA_001188425.1 Eucidaris tribuloides | reverse complement strand
TCACTAATCTTACACGCCAGGGTGTTGTTTTTGAGAGAGAAATTCATGACCGTGGAGATACAGCTTTTCACTGAAACATACATGTCTAGTTGTTTAAGAATATAAATTGTGCTCTCTCTCATACTTTACTTCTGTCTTGGCTAGTCCATTGCTCCATGATGACAATAGAAACCAAGGTTCATCGACAGTCATGGCTGTTAAACATTTGACATTCAGAACATCCTGACGTATACAAAACAAGAGAAAAATATGAGATAATAACAATTCATACTATTGAGCAGGGATGAGTCGAGGCCGGCCTTCGAAGTCAGATATTTGCCTGGCCTTAGCCTTGGCCTCGGATCGAGTATTGTCACAAGTCTATGCGAACCATATTTTCCAGCAACTCGTGACTCGTAAATCGGTTGGCCTCGATCCATCCCTGTATGTGAGAGATAGTCAAAGCTCTAAATGCCAGACCGAATTGCCATTTTGATGCCATGTAAATGCCAGACACTAATTGCTTCATTTATGAGAAATGACACCTTTGTCACTTACTGCCTTTTAACAAAGTAAGCCAGCCACCGACCCATAATGTGAGAGGCACTGAACATTGTATAGATTACTTAGATTATATATGAATAAACAAAATTTATTGGCGGCAGCTACTATGTGTAATACTATTGCAGCTGCGCAGAGAAGCCGTGTTTCTTGACACTCCTTTCTTACGTAAATTCTACTCAAACTATATATTACCAAAACAAATCCATGCATATCTTACACTTACACTTCGAAGTCATCTTTACGGAAGGTGAGCTACGAATCTGCACCTGGGCAAAGCTATTCCACGGTTTTGGGGCGTGCAACTGGCAATGCCAGGTCCTTGGAGAGGATCTTGGTTTTGCCATCGGGGAATATGAAATAAACAATGCTACTCCTCTTTAGGGAACTGCGAGGCTATGACTTGCACTAATCTCAGGATTGCTCCACACTTTCAGGAAACACCAGACAAGTTTCAGAGCTGCACGAGTTCGATTCCACAGACTAGCTTGAGCCTTGGTTTATTTACTTCTATTATACAGTCCAATTAGAGGAAGCCAAGTGTGAGTTTTGTAGGTGACACGATTATCTTTGTCACTGCTACAAATATCATTGCAGGTACTCTCTCATTGTGGCTACAATTAATTGGATTTCTGTTATAAACATTCAAGAATCTTACTATGTTGACATTTTTATGACTCACGTATCACTCTCGTCAGAGCTCCAAGTTACATATTTACACAGATGAAGCGAATTCTCGTTTAGGGATGGAGAGAACTTCTCAATTAGTTTAATCGACTTAATAATAGGACGCAGATCCTCGTGTGTTTATCAGTTTGTTCTTAGTGTAATGTTTAAGTTTTGTTAATAAACATCTTGTCAAAGGTCTAGATAGATGAGATCGGGAATTTCACAAGTATATAGATAGTGATCCAGTGCACTAAGTCAAAACTCATAACAAAAGTGGATCCCATCACAGCTTACCTGTCAACTAATCTCCGTTGAAAAGGACACAGCCGGCATATCGCTACAAGATTTCAATACACAAAATGCTGCTCAGTAAAGCTGTATTCTACTACTAACTACAAAACAATTCAACATCTGGAATGATGTTTAATTGAAGTACGTCCAATCAGTAATGTAGATAAGAGGTTGTCCGCCAGGCATAGACAGGTGCTCGCAGTAAGGTGCAGTGTACTCGAGATGGCTATGCACTTTTTTCTTGCGATACGCTGTATTACATCATGCTTCAATGCAAATCCCCATTTGCTTGTGCACAAGTCAATAGAATGGTCATGATTTTGTTGTCAGAAATCTCACCTTTTTCATACCGGTCTTAGAAGTGCATTTCTACTGAGTCGTTAAAAGTAGTATCTCTCTACTTTGTCAATCTAAATTAAAGTCTTTCGTTTGCATCCAATCTTCTCTCCCAATAAAGCCATTTTTGATTATTAATGAAATGTCCACTACTGAGAAAACAAAAAACAACCTTCTCTGCTCGTGTCATTTCCACGTATTGTGTCAAGATAGTCTTTACATGATTATTCATCACATGGGAATCCCCATGCTACACTTCGATCTATTTCTTCACTCTCATCCACAGGTTACACTCCGAACATCAGGCTCACCTCTAAGTCACCCCTTTCCCTTCATCTGTTGGGTTAGCCAATGAACGGTATATGCTCAGTGTTAACAGTACGACCTCTACAGTGCCATTTTCTGTGCATGATACCATAACGAAAAAAATGCCACCCAGCACCACAGACACACAGACCCCTAATAACGTATCCCTCGGCAACATTAATCATTTTGCTTCTCTTGGTTAGACGTCCCAATTTCGATACCCTCGCCTTCCTCATCTACTAGTTTACCTACAAAATATCGCAAAACAATAATAAATCTTAGCCTCAAATGTGTTCAAAAATGGTAAGTCTGTTCGACTACATCCTAAGTAAAGAGATCAAGACTCGTCTGAACAGCAATATGACTGGCTATTGACAATCAATCCCACATACCACGAGTCACACAAATCCTGAAATTTACACAACAACTTCGACCAACTGTGGAGCACTGTTATGAGTCAACCTCGATACTCACCAACTCTACTCTTGCTGGGTTGCCATATATAAATTCTTTTCCAGATGTTCTCTTTAATGGACGAAGGAGCCAGCACACAGGCATACAGCTCTAAGGAATAAGATTTTATTTTCTATGCCATACCAATCAGATCGCCGTGACAGCGTCTGCAGTGACCACTTGCCTGCTTGATTCGATTCATGCCAACCGGACTTTCGTATTTTAAGGCGCGCCGATCAGTATCTATTTTACATCGATCCAACTCTCGTTTCATTATCTTCGTGAACTCACATACATCAAGCGACTATCCCATCCCACTTCTCAACCACTAAGCCATCCGTGATCTCCTCTCGGTCCTCTCTCTTCCTCTTGTCCTCGGGTAAACTCTTCGCTCAGAAGACATACATACATCAAATTATCACTCAAATTTTCTAGGCCTTGATATACAGCCCGATCAGTGGATCAATTCTACTACAGTACTCACCATTCAACTTTCGATAGGACCTATCTCTCCCTCTTGCAATTCCTTTTTTTCTTACCTTATGCCTGTTAGTTGCTGGCTCCTTCTCCTTTAAGGGACAAAGCCCATTTGAAAAGTATCAAATATTCTATGTTGTATTCAAAATCAAATGGTATGATTTTTTTGGAGACAATTCTGTACTTTGTCACTGTTTAGATCCAGGTCCACTTTTGATGCTCCTTGCCAGCCACGTATGGAGAGTCCAAGATGGCATCAGTTGCGCTGCCACGGTCATAACTGATTAGCCCTTGAAGATCCAGATCTGATGAAGATAGAGTGCTTTCTTCGAGTCACATGACACGTGATCGGCAATAGCTGTCCGAGGTGGTGTGGCTTCTTGCCTGAGTCCTCAACTCCCTTCAAGGTAGTCTGTGGTGTACGTGGAATTTGACATAACCTCTTCATGTGCTTTCAACAAATCTTTACCAACGCGATTTTACTGCGATCAGCCCACACGCACTTTATGTGCAGGCTGAGTATAATCAGATTAGCGCCGAAATAGCGTGCAATGTCATGTATATCAGTTTATACCTCAGACAATGAGAAACACATTCAATCCTGTTAGAAATATGTAAATTTTGTTACAATTACTGACACTTGTATCCCTAACCTAAATACTGAAAGCAGTTTTGCGCAATAACTTCCAAACCGTGCAAGCTCTTGCGCCGGGCGCTTCACAACATTTTTTTTTAAATCTCACATAGTTTTTGAGACCACATTTGCGAATTCGCGAGCGCCGGTTTCGAGTTACGCAATTATTTCGTACAGCAGTCAACACAAAAAATGAGCTCAGGAACGTGATTTCAGTACAATTCATACAACGTTGTATTCAGGCCATTAATTTTAAAATGTGTGATATTTCTACTTTCACTGCTGATTAGAATCTAATAAACTTTATGCCTGTTATAATTGCAAAGTTGTCCCAACAGATTTCATCTAAAAAACAAACAATAGAAAAATAGTTGAAATACAAAGAAATACCATAAGAATTTGAAAAAGAATGAACATAAATAAAAAATATGATTTTAATTTCGATCTACAGGAATTCACTCTGTTCCAGAAAATTTGTTAAAGTCATAAGGAACTATTTGTGCCAAAACTAGCGATATAAATAAGGTTTTTAAGTGATTTATTGGCAAAAAATGATTTCATGCATATAGTTTACATAATTAATACAAACTAAACAATGAATATTTCAAAAGAAATCATTATGCATTTTGTGTGTATATGCAGCACTCTATGGCACGCAAAAGTCACTTGATTGTGCCATCCCGGCCAAGATCTCAAAAGGGGGGGGGCAGGCCTTTCCTAGCGGGATTCCGCGCTTCGTCTTTCAAGCCATCAAATAGACCCAATTTTTTTAGTGTTAAACGGGAGAGGTTGTCCTTCCCAATGTCTTTACGAGCACATCGCCATGTTTTCAAGAAGTTGCCCCACAACCCACGTGCCAACCACGCAATGGCAGGCTGGCATGGCGCGGGCCAATACAAATCGTTCGGAAAACATGGACGCAATGTGTCAAGTACTGAACATCAGAAGAACATTCTTGATAATGAAGCCAGAACGTCCAGTTATATTTACAAAAATTTGGTACAGGTATATAAGAACAATTTTAGTTTCATACATATTTTTACAGTTGACTGTGTTTGTTTCTGAGATAATTTAGACAAAACTACATATACTTACCGGATCCTATAATTAGATGATACACGACGCCCACGCATCCTGGTGTGGGTCGTCGTGGTAACGTGCCATGTATTTACGCTTAACACTACGTCAAACCCACATGTTTTGAAGACATAAGCCCTATGATGCATCAAAATATGTGTGGCGGACTGCCGATGTCCATTGTGCTCAAGTATGATGAAGAAAGAAGAATGTAGCGCCAGGTGGCATTGGGTAAGGCATTACGGGTACCTGGAAATTTCGGCCGATCAGCGAAACAAAACATGCGACATTATACTAGTCAGCACACAACACTCACAGCAACATGAGTAACATTGATCGAAGTCGTGAATTTCACTGCCAATGCTCCTGAAAACAGCACTATACTGTTAAGGTTTCTCGCTTGAACATTTTATGGTCAAAATATTCCCTCCTGGGTTAACATATGATGGCTGAGATTGAATGTGACGTCAAATTTGATGTCGGCTTCCGAATTCTTAATTTTTTTCAGGATCTTACCTTAAAGGGCAGGGGATCTTCTCTTTGCATGCCTAAAGTTAACATATGTGTAAATACATGCAAGTAAAGAAGAAAACTTGCCATCGGGAACTTAAATAAGGATCTAGAACTCATTTCTTAGTGGATTATAGTGACTGTTAGCCTGTGATCGAATTTTTCTCGCAAGAAGTAAAAATGTTCCTATATGGCTATTGTTTTTCTTACCGAATTTTTCAGATTCTGAAGCACTTCTTCTCTCCCCCAGATTTCACAGACATACCCGTCTCATCAATAGCCTAAGGGTTATTCGGTTGTATTGGATTATTTTTTCCTGCTGTCAGCAGGATGTTTGCAAATGAGGATCCAGCTGCCCTTTAAATGGCATCGATATAAGCTATGTTCTGTTTACAGAATCTGAGCTACATGATTCCCCATGGATACCAGTCAATCTCTGATTTAGGTCTACAAATGAAGCCCTAAAAATTGAATTTCATATGCTCATTTATGTGCTTTTCATCAGTATGGGGAATCATTAGCGACCATTTGGTATTTTCCCCCATAGACTGCTGTGTTGAAGAATTTTCATCAGCTGACAATTAATCATGTGTCGAATTTTTATGTGTACATATTTTAGACGGAGTGACAGGCATACAGTCGTCTGACATTTGTGTCTTGGGTGTTATTCGTATCAATTCAAACCACCTGATCGGATAGGCTGATTTGACAGTTTTTTAAAGGGGACTTCCACAATGTTATATAGTGTCTTCAATTTAGATAACTTCGTAACATGAATCTCGCTTCTCTTCGGGTCAACAACCTTCAGACATATCAATTCCAGTCTAATATCTACCCGTTTATAATATTGGTAATCCACTTTTAATTATTGTTACAACTCATTTGGTTAGTGAGACATATTCACCTTCTCACTAACTATATAACATTGTCGTTGGTGTAATTTTTGCCAACAATTTGCTACCCCAATTAACCCTAATCAGCCGGCTTTTTGAAATTGCATAGCCCGGGATTGGGGCGGCTTATTTGGCCCCCCTTCAAGTCTCGGGCGGCGTATCGCAGCGATCGCCGCCGAAAATTTAGCACGCGCACTAGAGCCGGATAATCTCCAAGCACTGTATGTCTATGATTTTTGAAAATAATTATCTTATCTATTTTTACAAGTAATTAATTATGCATAGTTTATGTATAAAATTCTTTTTGCCTATACCTCCCTTTAAACAGCTCACAGAAGCTAATCTTTTTGTGAGTAATATCTTTTTGACTTTTCGCAATAATTATCTGTCAAAAAATCTGAATCGAATTAATTTGTTATGTATTTATTGTTTCACGAATTTCTTATGTCCATTTCTTTGTTTTTTCTGACCTTTCTGTTTTTATATGTTTTTTCGATGAATTTCGGGGCACCTTTTGCGATCATAAACAAGCATAAATTAGTTAATTTCAATCAGAAAAGTAAAAAATAATCATACATTATGAATTTGGGCTGAAAACACAATTGCATTGAAATACACCGATCTTCATGTTTTTGGACGATTTTTGTGACATGCAACGTACGTAAAAGTTGCGTAACTCCGGCACGGTCCGCAGACGTCGCGAATTTGTCTCAAAAGATGCGCAACACTTGAAGTAAAAGTCAGCGAATGCGAAGGGTGGTCAAAAAATTTCGCGCAGGCCGAATCGGTCGCAAACTTTGTCGAGGGGGCGGCATTTTAGCCCCCGCCCCGGGCCAGATAGGGTTAAAGCCAAGTTACATTTGGTCAATCAGGACGAAATTTCTTGATCATCTGTCGCCAAAGATATTCTACTCTCTCGGACTCCAAAACAGACATCATACCTACTGAAAGAATTGTTGATACTGACAATTAGGATGTTTAAATTAAAGGAGAGGCATCTAAGCAGTATGTACATTACTTTGAAAGCTTTGGTACCAACCCCCCCTCGAAATTTTCATATGAGTAATTTCTCACAAGAGCCCGGGGGGCACGCGCCTCAACTGAGGTCTCGCCCAAACTCTCTATGGCACCCATAGAAAAAAATCACTAATAACCCCTTATATTTTGGCCTTGGAGCCTGATAATGCTAGGCCACCACGTAGCAAATGAACAGTGAAAACTTTGCATCCCTTGCCATATACCTGATTTTGTCAAGTAACATTAAATTCATAACAATCCGTTTTATTAAAAACAAGCACGCCCTAGTTATAAAAACATTTACCTTTGAATACTTATTGACCCATTGAACAATCAATACACTGAGGTCTCTTGACTTACGCCATCTACCAATCAAGTTTGGTACAATGGCTAGTGGTTAGAAATTACCTAATTTTGCCCTTATGCGGCCCTGGCCCCTGGGCCCCCAGGAGCCTGGTGTAACCATTTCACGACACTCTTTCGACTACCCCTGAGCAGTCAGTTGCCACCAAGTTTTGGTCAAGTCCGAGTTGATCGTGAATGTGAGTTATTCCCTTATAGGGCCCCTACCCCCACTTGCCCCCCCTGGGGGCAAAATGGGGCCCTTGAGTATTGTCATGAGGAACATAATTCGAGCACGATATAGAGGGTATTCACAGCATAAGATGCCCCCTCAACTTAACTATTTCTGATCGAGAGAGAAGGCAATCAACCAAAGACAGAAACTTGACTCTTTTGACCTTTGACCTACATGATGTGACTTTGACCCCTAAAAACATTGACGGTCCTGTTACAGCATCTACCCCCAATTTGGTTCAATGGGGCTTGTGGTTAGAAAGTTACCTAGTTTGGGCCCTTATGGCCTGCCCCGCTGCCCCTCCCCCCCCCACCGGGGTCGGGGGGGGGTACCATTTCACGAACCCTCTTTCCCCTCCCCTGAGGACATCCACAAGTTGTCTAAATCATTGATGTGAGATGTAGATTTCCTATACGTCATTACCCCAAACTTTGCCCCATGGGGTCAAACGGGCCACCCTGTGCAATATGTCGTGAGCGAACATTAAATTCAGCACATTTAGCGGTATCTACACAAAAGTGGGTGTAACTCAACTAATTGTCCTGGATTAGAGAAGAAGATTTGACACTGACTACTTTTGGCCTGAGGGCCTGCCCTGGCCCTGAGGGGGCAGGGTCCATTTGAGGACCTTGATCCGCACCCCTAAGGGATCATTCCTGCCAAGTTTGGCGCCAAATTCCAATCATGCATTATTGAATGAAGAGCCGGAAAAGTATAAAAGTTTACGCCGGACGCACGACGCACGACGCACCGACGGAACGGACGGACTCACTTGAGCCAAAGGCTCAAGTGAGCTAAAAATGGGAAAGTTTCAGATTTCAGGGTATTAATAGATCATATAGGTGTATATAAAAAACATAATTACAAAGAATTACTTTTTTTACCATTTACCAAAACTAAACTTGGGCTTTAAAGATAAGTACAGCTAATACAAAAATCATTACAGTAAATACAATTTGTTATTTATTTTTTATGTACCACAGGCACAGTCCTCACTAAATCACTCACTAACCCTAATCACGCTGGGCTTTTTTGGCTATGCTATATCTGGGGTGGGCCCCCCCCCCCCCCCCCCGACGATCTCGGCCGTTGATCACGTGATCGTGCCGAAAATCGGCACGCACGTTACCCATCACGTAATCTACAAGACTGTATAGTTAATTACTAGGAATTAATTTCATATCATTCTTTTCTATTCTTCTTTAATTCCAGAATTCTCCAACAGCAAATCAACCACTAGCAATATCATTAGCCCGTTTCAAATTTGTGAAAATATCTGGGCCAAGAAAATTATGGCATACAGTATATAAGTAATGCAAGGTTGAGAGTGCATTAGTGCGGATCCGGCAACAATGATAAATACTGGAGTGTTATCTGATTGCACTAATACACAAATTCTAAACCAAGTATCAATTGTTTAAAGTGATAGGCTAACATTGTGAGCTTCAATTTAAAAATTGTCAAACTTTGATTATCTGACTACATAGTAGTGCTTCAAAATGACAAATAAAAACACCTAGAATACAAAAGTTTGGTAAGTTACAACTGCCAATGGCAAGCTTATACATGAATAAACAATAAAACTTGAGGCGAAGTTTATAACCTAGCTGTACACACAGTAAGTCTATGGAGGAATGGCAAGTGAATCTTCAACTTACGATTTCACTTTTTAAAGCACTAAATAATCATTTTAAATAACAATTTTTCAGCCGGCCTTCATTTGGTAACCTCACAAAACACTGGTAGCAAGGAACAGCCGGCTCAGATTTTTTAACTGTGGTAAATGTTAGCAATACCTTTAATAAATCTATTTTCACGTTACGAGGCCTAGCTCTTTCTACACCAGTGCGTGTAGCACAGGTTACTAACGCACCGGGATGTAGAGAGTGTATTATTATGTTACTAATGCCACTAGTGCTGTACCTGACATATACTTGATAAAAGTATTGACTCATTACCTCACAAATCACAGGACAGTATGTAATGGTGAAAATAATGCACTCGCATGTGACCTATATCCAACAATCTCATTGGATACATTCTTGAACTTGTTTGACAAAGTATCAAAAATATTAAAGGTAAATGATATGATTGGGGATAGTCCTCAACTTGAGGGGGAACTATTCTAAATCAAGTAAACTGTATAAGGATTCTATTGTGAAAATTTGGTGGTCAAAACTTCACTCGTTCTAAAATAACTTCCATCAGTATGCCTTGTGACAGACAAATCTGTTGTGGAGCTTTCTATGGGATCTACTTCTATCAGGGCTTGAAAGAAACAAAATGCTAAGATGTTTATGCTTGGTTTGACTCACGTAAACACATTCAAGATAAATCCTTCCAGCCAGGAGATACACTCCAGCTGGTGTATCTATTGATATATCTTTCAACCAATTTGGTTCGAGAGGCATTTTTTATTTCTCCCAATCATGTCATTCCCCTTTAATGAATGAAAGGTTTGCAGAAAGAATTTATGCCAGGCAGGTTTGCTGTTCAACTCTGTATTTTTAAAATTAATGACAAATTAGATTGAACACTTGATTTTTATTACTAATGACTCAGTAAAAGAAGAAGTGACTCAACACGACATGAAACCAACTGATGTCCAGGCGGCGTCACTATAAACCAAACTACTGTACGCTAGGTAACAGTAATGCCACGATTTACTTGGTTAAAAATATCTGAAAATCACTCCTTACATCTAAACTTTTGTTAAGTCCCTAGTGGGATGAATCTATCTCTTGATGAATTTATGAAACCAAACTCCTCAAAAAACGTTCTGCAACTCAACTTTGAGCATTGATATCTCTCTGGGTAATATAGTATAATTCTTGATATTGGTATCATTGAAAAGCCTGTTTTATTTCCCATTACAATACCTCATTTGCCATGATTATGAATTCATGGCAACACCACTTAACACAATCCACTCCCCCTATACAAAAACACTGAACTAGTGATGATAACAATTCATTTTGCGACTTCAAACTTTTCATGTGGCCCCTTATTAAACTGTCTTGCACTTTCCATAAATCCATAATCTTGACAAATGAGGTCTTAAGTGAAATTACATAGTCTTTTAAATGATACCAATATCAAGTTTTACAACACAATACCAAGAGAGATATCTATGCTTAAATTTGATTTGCAGAACTTTTTTGAGGATTTTATAATATCAAGCACTTGATCTAATTTATAATTAACAACAAACATGCTTAGTATCCTAAATCTCGTTCTTTACCTCCAGTTGTCCAGCTTCGCTCTCCTTAATGTTGCTGACCGTTCCAGGCCAGGTATGAATGGTCTGGTCAAATCTCATGGCTATGAACAGTCCCTTCTCAATGGGGTCCAGGGCTTCAGTGAAACTACAAGGGAGAAAAACCCCCACAAAGGCTCGTATTCAGACGGGTACATGATGACATAAATGGAACTATTGGGTACCAAATGTGACCACCCAGCTCCAAACCACAAAAAGTCACAGATTATGATTCTCTGTAATCAGGGTTCCCAGCATTTCAAGAAAACAAAATTCCCTGATTTTTCCCTGATAAATTTTCTAAATTCCATGATATTTATTTCAACTCATTTCCAGTTTCACATTTTCTAGGTGGTTGCAGTGAACTATTTGCAGTATAAAACACTGTAATTAGGGGTCCCAGCATTTCAAGAAAACAAAATTCCCTGATTTTTCCCTGATTTGAGGCATTTTTATCAAATTCCCTGACTTTTCCCTGACTGGAAAAAAGTAAAATAATTTTCCCTGATTCCCCTGATGGGCTGAAAACCCTGGTAATAGATCAAAATGTGTCATTTGGGTTGACCAACTTAAATTAAAAGTTTGTTTTATCTAAAAGAGTAATCTTGTGTTTACTCACTATCAAAATTTGGTGACTTAAAACAATAACAAAACTGAAATAAGAGATTATAGTTGGACGGGGGTGTGCCGCTGAGAACTCTGAACCCATACCCACATCTAAGAGTCCTTTTGCCGTAAATAGACACCCATGTCTAAGGGTTTTAAAAAATTTTGGCGCGAAAAGCGCCTTTTAGCCCCACCCCCCCCCCAGTCTTTTTTAGGGTTAACCCTGACTGATAAACTCATACCAGTTTAGTTTGTAATTGGCCATGGCTAGTCCGTAGTAGGGCAGTCCATTATGGCTGTAAGGGTAATCCACAGTGATGGCTTCAAACCTGGATCGAGCCTCGTTGATTTCCTGTGGTCAAAATACAAAACACATCTTTATATTATATGATTAGTCTTATACAAGTTGTAAGGTTCGTACACTAACACATTTTCAAAATTCCCTGACTTTTCCATGACTTTCCAGAGCAGGTAACTCTAAACAAGGACAACGCAAAGCGTAGCATCCCCTAGCCGGGTACGAATAGAGTACCGAAGTGTGCCATCATCAAAAATTTTATTTTGCATTTCAGCATTTTCATGATCATATTTCGGTAGAGCATGATGAAAAACATCCACAGCCCAAATTTAGCATGAATCGGTTCATGGGGGCCCGAGATATGGCAACATGAGTACGTAATAAGCTCCATTAAAATTAGTGTAAAATTGGCCTGGTTTGTAAGCGTTTGAACCAGGCCAGTTTTACACTGATCTCAATGGAGCTAATTATGTATTCATGTGGCCACATCTCCGGCCCCCATGAACCGATTTATGTCAAATTTGGGCTGTGGATGTTTTTCATCATGCTCCACCCAGACATGATATCCAAAACAATGAAATGCAAAAAAAGTATTTTGTGATGTCATCAGTTCGGTACTCTATAGCCTATACACACATATCTAATGAACTGTGAACTTTGCCTCTTGGCCTACATAATCCAAAATCATATTTAACCCGTTGGGGATGATTTGGTTTTACTCTAACACACATTTCTCATAGACCCCAACACGAGTAAACTCATACTTAGTCTCCAACGGGTTAAACTGTATTTTAATCCTACATGTACATGTATGTACCTTCACACCCAATGTCATGAAAATTTAACATTACTTTTGTTATGAAAAGGAAACCATATTTTCAGATATGCACAATTACGTTCTTTAAGTAGCAATATTCACATTTACTGACCTATGACCTTTGAGCTACAGACTCTGAAATCGAACACGGGCTATATTTTGATATCATGTACCTTCATACCAAACTTACGAAAATCTGTTGAAAATTACCTAAGTTATCGAACGGAAACCAGTTACATAGCTTTTGGGGCTATGACCTTTGACCTTTGAGCTATACACTCTGAAATTGAACTTGGGTTGTATTTTGATATCAGGTACCTTTATACCGAATCTCATGAAAATCCATCAAACATTTTTTAAGTTATCGAACAGAAACTAGTGTTACTGACGAACGGACAATGGCTTAAAAAAATAACAGAATAAGAAATAAACAACATGAATAGCTATACAGACAGAAAATAGATAAAACTATAAATGAAGACATCAAAGAATTAATTAATTAGTTAAGTAATTAATCTTACCGTAGGCACCCCTGACTTCAGGTAGGCTGTGGCGAGTGAGTAGAGGAACATGATATAGTCTGGTTCGTGCATTCCACCATACTAGAAATGAAAAGCATAATAGACAAAAGTTTGGGGATATTTTGTTACTGTTCAGTATGTCACTTATCGTAATGTATTACTTTATTCATCCCATAATTCTACATGAAATGTTTTTCTCAAACGCTTCAATGCAGTTTTTCTCAAATGCATTTACACAGTAGCAATGTGTTCATGGTGTTGACAGCTACAGCTACAGGTACGATCCCTGGTTGAGTGGCTGAAATTCCCCCTTCGTTGTTGCTTTTGTTTTATGACCCCAAAATCAAAATTTGTCTTTTAGTTCAACCTACTTCAGCAGTCCCAACAGATTAAATTTACATGTATGTAAATTTTAGGGTAGAAAGACAGTTACAAATTAACTTCATACAGCGTGTTTCTATTGAAGGTTGTTTTCCAGAATGAACCGGCTAATGGAGTAGAAGATCTCAATAGAAACAGACCTTCTCCGCCATTATCCGTCTTTTTAGCGGAGAAAGTTTTGCTGGTATTTATCCTGCTTTTTGCAGGACCGTAAGATACCATAAGATGTCAATAGAAACAGCTGGCAACCGGTGTCAACCGGTTAACAACCAGAAATCAACAAAACCACGTGATCGGAATACGTGACCCCTGGCTGCAGCGCGCGCGTGTTTGATTAAGCATAAATTTGACCTAGCACATCCCACAATACCTTGCAGCAACCCAGGGCAATGAACGCTTAGCCGGTAATCGTACGATCCCGGTAGGATGGATCATGCTTTGCGGAAAACGCAATCCCATAGAAACACACGCTCTCCGCTAAAAGCCGATTAAATTTTATCCGCATAAACACGGTAGGCTCAATAGAAACACGCTGCTTGATTTCAATGGCTCTAAGGAATAACTAACCCGGACTCGTAGAGAGTAGCCAATCCCAGTCACTGAATTGTATACAAGGCCAGCATTGAAACCAAGACCTGATTCAAACTAGAAATATCACCAAAGGTGATTAAGACCCCTGCCCCATTAGGACCCTAAATTACCACCATAATATGTCATTACCATGACAACACAGTCTCTGACATTTTCAAAAAAGATGTTTGCATCTCATAATCACCCCAAGAATACTGTGTCAGCCAAATTGAAGACTGTAGAATAAGAACTTAAGTCACATTTTGATGAAATTGAGTAAGTGATTGTTTCGAAGTCATTACATGCCGGGAAATTTTTTGACAAAATTTTGGTCAATTCAACCCTTTCCTAGTAGGGGTCAGGGGAGGGGTCAACCAGGGTCAAATTTTTAACTTGGTCTAATTTCTTCAAAATGCATATGAAATTACTTGACTAGTTACAAGGATTAAGAAAATATATAATTTATCATGTATTCTGTGTTTTGTTGATGAGATATGGGGTCACTTCTGATCAAATGTCAAATGAGGTCAAATTTCAAACAACGTCCAAGTTCGACAAATTGCATATCAAATTGTTTGTCTTACTGAGGACATTTCAAAAATATATACAATTCTGTGTTTTTGACATTCATTTATTTGAGAAATGGATTTGTTTTCCTCAGACCCTGGTTTTTAGAGGAAGAAGTAGTCAAGTCCATATTATTGATTATTGATTATGTCAATTAACTTCACCAAGTTTGGATGTACAATTCTGATCTGTAGACAAATTGGAAAACTTTGAGGCTTTGTTTCTCAAAAGTAGTAGTATGTGACTTCAGAACTTCTTATTCTACAGTTTTCAATTTCACAAACATTGCTCGAAAATGAGAAAGTACTTTGCTGTGACAATATTTTCCAATTTAATGCCATATGTTGTTACCATGGGAACGCTGTTTCCGACAAATTTGAAAAATATGTCTTGCCTATCTTCATCCAAAGATCAATGAGTGTGCCTGATTTCAGGAGCAATGCTCAAAAACTGAGGAAGTAGTTCGATCTGCAAGATTTGCAATGGGCTGACCAAACGATCGTACGTAGATTCCCATATGATGCACCACGCGCTACCCCGGGGTACCGTTGTACCCCGGTGTACCGCGTTGTGCAGTGCCCTCTTGTGTCCAAACATGTATTTTCTTCAGTTATGATTACTGAAATCAGTGGTTATGATGCAGAACCTGCACAATGGCACAACAAAAAGGCATAAACTTACAAAAAAAAGGGGTAAAAATGAAGCTAAATTTGTTATTTTCACACTTATTACATAACTTTTACATAATTTTGTAACCCAGAGTACAGTGCTACAAAAAAAAAAATTATTCAACGAAATGGCAGATTTCTAGTTGGTATCCTGGGGTACCATTTATGTCATCATATAACCCCTTCAAATTTTGTTTGGCAGGGATATAACAACCGGAGTGAACATAAGACAAATAAACAAACTATCTAACTTAACTAACTAACTAACTAACTAACTAACTAACTAACTAACAGACAAACCAAATAACTTGATTTCACTGACCTTTTTTGTAGAGCTGGACATAATCTCGGCAGCTTTCTCGTAATGCGTGATAGCAGACCTAGCCCGGCCATTCAACAAGGCATTAGAGCCTTCCCTTAGGCAAATGTCCAGCTGGGTGGATCTGGTCTGACGTCGAGCCTCCTCCTAGTAAAAGTAATAGGGGAGATGAAAGCGTAATAAAACTATGTACAACAATTAAAAGCATAGTGTAACATTGCTTCCAGTTTTAAAAAAATCTGAGCTACATGATTCCCCAAGCTACCAGTGTCTTTAATAAGGTCTAAAAATGAAGCCCTGAAAAAATTGTATTTCAAAATGACCAGTTTGTAATCTCAAATAAAATATTCAAACAAAAATTAATTAATTACTTAGTACAATTATATGGGTCAATATGTTTCAACATTCTGACATAAAAGAAACCTTTACATTGGTAAGTGGGTTTATACTGCGATCGGCTGACTGGTTAACAGACAGATGGACTGACAAGTGAACTTACCAATTCTCGCTTCCTCTTCTGTTCCTGTATTCTTGCTTCCTTCTCCGTCTCTTTAATCCTCTGTTCCAGTTCTTCTCTCTTTCGTTTCTCCTCCTGCTCCTTCCTCTTCGCTTCCTCCATCTCCTTCCTCTTTGCTTCCTTCCTCTCCGCCTCCAGCCTCTTCTTCTCCTCCCTCTTCTTCTCATCTCGTTTCTTCTTCTCCTGCTCTTTCTTCAGTGCAGCCTCTTGCCTCAGATGTTCCTCATACGCTTTTCTCGCTTTCACCCTCTCTTTTTCTCGTCTTATGGTCTCCTGGCGTTGCAGCTCCTCCATTTCTTTTCTCTTCTTTTCCTCCTCTTCACGTTCCCATTTTTTCTTATTCTTTTCAAAGTCACGTTGTAGTTCACTTACATTTGCTTTTGCCGACTTGTTCTGTGAGGAGGATTTCAGAGGCTGTTTCAAACGCAGAAATGATGAGAGGAAATGTTTCAGTAATTATGAGAAAGCCCAGTAAGCACAATGAACATTAGATCATCATTAGCATGACGGCATGACGTAAATCGCAAGTGTAGCAAATAAAGAGGGTGCCTAGTGGAGTGCGCCCTCTCATGTCGTGATACAAAATAATAAGATATTTGGAGCACTGGTTCAAGTTATTCTTAATCTTTTATCAAGTACAGGATTTCAATAAATGTATTCTGTAAACACTTTTCTTGTTGGTTAAAACTTAATTACATAAATACAAACACACACATACATACTTACAAGGTTTTATGAATCAAACAATTTAGTTTGCGGTGATGACACCAACATTTGAATTAATTAATGTCTCTTCTTTCTAACCAGTGTTTTTATTACTTTTATTATTTTTATCAATGCAATCAGTACTTCAACCTGCTGAGTCATTGAACTACTGGTGCGATTAAAATATATCAACAAAAAAGCATTGTAACCTTCATAAAATGTCGGTTTCAGAGGTGACTAAATTTCGGAGCATGTGCGCCGTATCGAGATATATCGCGATATTTTTCCGGTGATATATCGATATCGAGAAATGCTATATTGCCTCGGGTTACCACCACCACCACAAGCACTACCACTACCACCACCACCACAAGCACTACCACTACCACCACTACCACAAGCACTACCACCACCACCACAAGCACTACCACTACCACCACTACCACAAGCACTACCACCACCACCACAAGCACTACCACTACCACCACCACCACAAGCACTACCACTACCACCACTACCACAAGCACTACCACCACCACCACAAGCACTACCACTACCACCACCACCACAAGCACTACCACTACCACCACTACCACAAGCACTACCACCACTACCAAAAGCACTACCACTACCACCACCACTATACCACACTAATCCCCATCTTCTATAGCATCACCACCACCATCCTCCCAACAAGACCCCTACCTTATCCCCATCTTCCTTCTTAGTCCTTCTTCTTGCTTCTCTCTCTCTCTCCTTCTTTCCCCTTCATTATCATTGCTATTCTTTTTCTTTCTTTTATTCTTCTTGCCCTTTTCCTATTCATTTACTACTTCTTCTTCTTTTGCCCTTTCCCCTTATCTCCTCCTCATATTTTGTTGTCTTCTTCCTCTTCCTCACCCTCCTCCTCGTCATCATTATCATCATCATCCTCCTCTTCCTCCTCCTCATCACCATTACCACCACGTCTACCACACCTATCCCCATCATCTTTAGCATCACTACTACCATCCTCCCAGCCCACAAGACCCCTACCTTATCCCCATCTTCGTCTTCTTCCTTATTTCTTCTTCTTCTATCTCTCTCTCCTTCTTTCCCCTTCATTATTCTTCTTCTTTCTTTTGAT
>JZLH01S0081720.1:136332-147805 GCA_001188425.1 Eucidaris tribuloides | reverse complement strand
TTTTATCCTTCTGAGGTTACTCAATTCCCAGCTGATGCCACCTGTTTCTGTGCATTATTCTAGCGAATTTCAGTTGCTATGTAATTGAAATCCATTCGAAATTGACTATTTCTTCAGAATCACTCCTTAAAATGTTAAATTTTCACACTTTAGAGGTGACATATTGCACTTTTATGACCGTTAACCCATTCACATTGCCCCCAAATAAAATTATCAACATAACCACACTGTACCATAATCAAATTTCCTTGCGGGGTGGGGGGGGGGGGTTAAGTACCCCCAACCCCAATCTGACATCAGTGCCGAGTGTTAATTAACACCCCAGTTTTGCAGTTTGTAAGACCTTTAGATTTCAACGAGTTAAGTGAGCTTGACACTTACTTTATTTCTCAATCACGACAAGACGTTTAAAATGTGTTACACCAACTGCGTGATGGATCATACACGTTTCCCATGGGAACGCGTTATAAACACATGCTCATCGCGTCAACGTATATTTGAAGTTATCTACGTTGGGAGAGGGCCAAATATATTGCGTCTAAAAGTGCGTTTTGTTAGACTGTCAGCACTACACTCAGTGGTATTTCATATTAACAAGAGTCAATACCAATAAATTCTTAATCATTGCTTCCATAAGCCGTTCGTCTCGTTCTTGCATGTTGAATGAAATAAGAACTGAAAGAAACACGGTTCAAACATTTTACTCTTCATTGCCTTTTCAAAATAAATTCAACGAATCAATGAAGGAATCAATTAAATTAATCGACGAATAAATGAATGCTTGTGTCAATCGATCGACAAATGAAATAATCATTCATTCAATCAATGAATAAAGAAAGTAATTTATCAACCAATCAATTAATGAATTAATGAATTAATGTACTAATCTTAATTCCTATCAATCATAAAATAAATCTTCCTTTCAATCAATCATTATTAAATCAATCAATGAATAGTTAAATCACTCACTCAATCAATCAAAATCAATCAATCAATCAATCAATCAATCAATCAATCAATCAATCAATCAATCAATCAATCAATCAATCAATCAATCAATCAATCAATCAATCAATCAATCAATCAATCAATCAATCAATCAATCAATCAATCAATCAATCAATCAATCAATCAATCAATCAATCAATCAATCAATCAATCAATCAATCAATCAATCAATCAATCAATCAATCAATCAATCAATCAATCGATTCTAACTCATTCCACTTGACTTATGCTGAGATTCAATGCGAGCAGATAAAATCGTAGCATTTGATTTGTTTGAGAGGCTGTTACATTGATGTCTCCTGCTCTGTCTTTCTTCAATCTTCGCATGAATAGGCCTATTATAATGGCTTACATCAGTTATACTATAATGATTGTGAAATCTTAAAGAATTCTAAAACCATAATTATTTTTTTCAAAGGCTATTTCTAGTTTTGGTAACTTAGATAGGCATGATAATTTATGAATATCCTAAAATTCACAAGGCCCAAAGGGGGAAATTGATGATAAATGTCGGGGTATAGGTAGTCTCGATTCCAGACCATGCAACTTTTTCTCCCTCCGAGTAGCAGAGCGGGTGCGAAGCACCCGCCCTATGCGACGCAGTCGCATGAAAATCTACTTCAGGATCTACTTCAGAAAACTAGTCTTAGTTCAAGACAGTTAACTGATGATAGTAGGCCTAATTTCTTTAGGAAATAGGACAAGTTCTTGCGTCTGGAAGCCACACTAGGGATATTGATAGTCTCGATTCCAGACCATGTAACTTTTTCTCCCTCCGAGTAGCAGTGCGGGTGCGAAACACCCGCCCTATGCGACGCAGTCGCATGCTACTTCAGGATCTACTTCAGAAAACTAGTCTTAGTTCAAGACAGTTAACTGATGATAGTAGGCCTAATTTCTTTAGGAAATAGGACAAGTTCTTGCGTCTGGAAGCCAGACTAGGGTATAGGGGGCAACAGTGATATCTGCTCGATGATCATTAAACAAAATGGCATGTGTCATTCTTAACAATTATCGGAATGTTTGACGTTGTTTTCTCATGTTTTTCATGCGGCTACATCATATTTATTGAAAGATTTATGAAAAAGTTGTCTGATTGACCAAAACTAGAGTGTAATAAAGCTTGTCTGTAATAAAAAATCATGTTGGCTATGTTGCATTAGTTCAGTTCAAGCTAAACGATCAATCCCTCACTACACAAAAGACATCAACACAAATAACAGGTAAACAAAAAGACAAAGAAAAAATAGATATAAATACAAATACCAATATACACACGGACGATTCAAATCTTTAGACGGGTACAATTCTTAGTTTTAACTTATGATTCCACTTATGCATGCTTTAAAAATATTTCAATATCTCAAATTATTAATCAAACTCAAGTTGTTTGTTTTTAAGAGCAGTAAACAACCAAAGCTGAAGCCAAGGTGTAGGGTTCACACCTGTTATTGTCATCCTTCAGAACAGTAGAAGTATGGTGACCTTGTGCGTTAAACAAAACCGCATTTCGACGTGCCATACGCGCATGTAGCTAGTCTTTAACCGCACGTCGTGTTCAAAACACATCGTACGTGCAAGTCTAAGTGCTTTATCCAGGAATCTCCCCTCGCTTTTGGGGAGGGGTGGCGGGTGGGGGTGCAACTTATAATGCCATGCTTTATGGTGCAAAGCAATATACCGATTCGGTAATGTATCTGAATTTTTGAGAAGGAAAAGGGTTTTGTTATTACAGAATTTGTTCAATTACATTTTTCTTCTCATGAGCTATAGAGTCAATGTTTATTTGGTAAGCGAAAGTGCGAAACAAGAAATAAGAAAGGAAGGAGAGAAAGAGGCATGGAAATAAACAAATAAGTAGATAGATAGATAGATAGATAGATAGATAGATAGATAGATAGATAGATAGATAGATAGATAGATAAATAGAAAGATGGATAGATAGATAGATAGATAGATGGATAGATAGATAGATACATGTAGATAAACAGATAAATAAATAAATGAAATAGATAAATATTAATGAATAAATAAAATAGCATAGAAAAAATGAATAGATAAAATAGAAAAAATCGATAAGATAAATGAGAAAGATAAGATAATAAGATAGATAGAAAAATAAATAAATAAATAAATAAATAAATAAATAAATAAATAAATAAATAAATAAATAAATGAATAAATAAATGAATATATGTATTTTTAAAAATATATGTAAATAAATGCAACATGCTCCCCCTCCCCCCCCAAAAAAAAGATCATACATCAAATTAAATTGAAAGCTCAATTAAAGCTAGTCGGTAGGCCTACAGAACTCATTTTGTTACACCTTGACCTTCTACGTATTAATTCAACAACTATACGAGTGATTACATTTGAACCTTGAAATCGTTAATTGAATTCTATTTCATAGCATAAACATTACTAAAACATTTTAATGCTGGAATATCATTTCAATGTCAGATTTGATTAACACGTTATGATTGTCATTGCCACATCTGGAGATTTCGCCAAAATCCATGACATCTGACTATAAAAACAGGGGGATGGTTATCACAGTTTAGAAATACTCACAGAACCATCAGAAGAGGAGAAGGAACAGCCATTGCCTCAGTAGCAATCTTCAAAGATTTTCTTTAGCGGTTTGATGCCAAAAGAAGTAAAAGTGAGTACATTACAAACTCTAACTGTAATTTTAATACACGTGTAAGTTTGTTTCTGATGAATTTGAACATACATGTACATGTACAATGTGAGATGTCAGTATTCTTTGTAACATCATTAATAAAGCTTGGTTATGCTTCTGATTTTGTGTTACGCAGACATAGGTGAAATTGGTATGGTATAAATTACAAGGGGAATTTGTATATCTTTTACAATTATTATACAATCACGCCCCCCCCCCCTATTCTTGGTTTAGCAGTACTTTTTCGTTATGTTATTTTTAGGTAGGATGAGGGCATCCTTCGAACTGTATTTTTTTATTCCTCATTTCCCTTTCTCTGAATACATGACTTTGTTTTCGACTTCAACTTCATAAGTCAAATTATTACTGTTTCAAATGTTAGACGAAAAGGAGAGGGGTAAAGAATCAAAATGTGTCACCGAATTTGACGATGATGAGGATGATACCTACTACTGCCTACTTCCAACCACCACTACTATGTACTACTACTACTTATACTGCTACTACTAGTACCAGCGGGCGTCGATCCATGTTTTGAATGGAGGGGGGGGGATGGGAGGCAAAAGTGAAATATGTCTAAAATTTTCGGCGCCAAAAAAAATGACAATTTGTTTGTTTGATAGTTTTTTATGCCATGTTTAATGGTTTTATAGTGCTTTCCAATGCTGTTTAAAACATATGATTGCATAATGAATTTTTAAAGTTGTCAAAATTATTGGGGGCAAGATCGATATGTTTGCCCCCCTCATATTTTCATTGGTGGGGCGATCGCCCTGCCCCCCCCAGGATCGACGCCTCTGACTACTATATACTACTACTACTACTACTCCTACTACTACTACTACTACTCTACTACTACTACTACTTACTACTACTACTACTACTCTTACTACTACTACTACTACTACTACTACTTCTATACTACTACTACTACTACTACACTTCTACTACTACTACTACTACTACTACTACTACTACTACTACTACTACTACTACTACTACTACTATACTACTCTACTACTACTACTAACAATAATAATAATCATACAATAAAACAGTATTTAAGGACAGCATAAGTCAAAGCAATTATTGATAGTCGTTATTTTTGTGTGTCACCAACCTTGTTTTCTCCAGATGAGATACACTCGTAATCTTCCTTTGTTTCCTGTATTGGATAACCATACCCAACACGGAAGGTAAGACTGAGCAAAACTTTCATTTATAATTGAAATTTAGTATGAAATATTTTTCAAAAAAAATCATTGTTACTGATGTAATTATCGCTGTGTCCTGCTGAGCGAAATATTTTTTTTTCTATAAAATGTACTTCCATCATGCACCATAACGCTGTCAAGTATTGGGAAGTATGATAAAATCTGTGATTAACAGACACACGCATGAAGAAAAACATATATTTGACAACGCTTTCCTTTGATGAAAGAGATAATGCAAAGAAGAAGGCGTTGCTTCTAAAAGTGATTATTAAGAATGCAAGCAACTAAAACCCCAATTAAAATATGTTATAAGAGAGGCTAACATGCGGTATTATTGTTAAAAAACTAGTATTCATGTAGAAATCAGTCTGGAATGTTGTTATTTTTTTTTTATTTTGGGCAAAATGCTTCCCACTCGTCCATAAATATTACACGAATCGGAGTTCATTCCAATACATCTGCTAGCGTTACTGCAAATAATTGAAACCACAACCTCGTGTTGGTCAGTAAGGGTTGGTTCAGTATTCACTGGTAGACCGTTAACTGGTCAGAAACATTATCCTCACCTTTGTGTCTGAAGCTGACGTGATGATGAAGTTACTAGGTTAAAAAAAAGTAAGTAGAGTTTGACGTATATCAGTCATGTACTGAAAGTTTATGCAGATACATTTTGAAGAATAACTTTTCTCATCAACAAAACTACATGTATTACAGAAGGCACAGTTCCAAAGTGTTGGTAAAATAGCTAAGTGATCACATTACACAAAAAAGTTAGATAAATTAAACCCAGATAACTAAAGACGCATTTCCTTGCTGCCACTGCATGTCCAAATTATTCAAGTACAATTTAATCATTCTATAAGACAAAAACATTTTAGTTCCACGTCAATCTGGGTACCAGGCCAATATTCACTTATTACGGTTTTGATTAAAGAACAGACAATTGGTTGATGGCCATGGACGAGGGCATGTATGCAGGCACTTGTTGATTTTATGTCGTTAACCATAAAAACGCATTAAAAAACTGTCTGCTATAACATGAATGGATTAGCCTCCAGACGTTTGAAAACTATCTATCGGATATAACATTAGTGAATGATACCAAAAACGTTAAGCCATGGGTGCCTCATGGCTCTTTGTTAGGCGCCCATTTAAATTGCTGTATATATTTTGTGTGTGTTCATAAGTGTAATTCATCAATCACATAAAAAGTTATCAAAGCAGTATTAACGACGGAACTCTACACTTTGGATAATTGTATGTCTCAAATATAGTGTTTTTAGTTAATAAAACGATGCTGTCACTATGTTTCTATGCCACTCGACACCAATTGTCTGAAAGTTAAGAGATATAATTTAAAAGATTACAGCCAAGTTTAGTTTTGGGATTTTTTTATGCGAAAGCTTTATGCCAAAGGTCATATCACACCAATAACAGATTCTGAATATCTGAGTTATACTCATCAGAAGAGAGCGGACTCTTCTCTTTCTGATGAGGTATAACTCGGTTAACCTTATAACCTTATTAACCCTGGATGCTATAAATATAAACATAGTCGAAATCTCGGGGGTACCCCGTAATCTCGGGGTCCCCCTGAGATTTTTCATTAATTAATTACAAAAAAGAAAGATATCAGAATCTGTTAATGGTGTGATATGATCTTTGGGCATAAAGCTTTCAAATAAAAAAAATCCCCCAAACTAAACTTGGGCTTTAAAGTAAAAAATACGAAAATACTTTAGATTCAATTTTAACAATAAACTTAAATGGAATGTGCATATAGATGATATGTGTCTGAAAATTGGCAGAATTATTTGAGTCTTCGGCTGGTTAAGACGTGCTGTAAGTGAATCTAGTTTTAATCTTGACTTACAAATAAGTCAGTTGCCTTATTTTGACTATGGAGGCGTAGTATGGCAGTCTGATTCCAAAAATTCCGTTTCCTTTTGCAAAAGCCTGCAAAATAGAGCTGCGACAACTCATCAAGAATGTCAATCCGTATTCATATGATCTAATCAACATATTCTCGACAAACTGTCTGCGGATTGTTTGGATTGCGATATAAGAAATATTTGTGCATTATGATAATTCAAAACACTAAATAATCCACAAATGTTTATATGTTTGAAAATATTAAGTTCGATTATCAAACTATATGTTACACTGCGGACAATTAATACATTCCTATACCTAAATCAAACAAACTACAAATCAAGGTGTTTTTTTTTCTACAGAGGACTCTCTTTACTATTATCCGAAACAGCTGAAATCCGAAAGACTATAAATGTAATATCTTTTAAAACGGTTCTTTATGATTGAACACATTCCTGCATGAGTGGCTCTAAGGTAAAATCTTAGAGAGCGCCCCTGTGTGGCAGCCGTATACATTCTTGACACAGTCATACATGCAATTTCTATAGTCATTTCTTTATGATGTTATGATAATCGCCTTTTAAACATGTTACTTAATAATTTATATAATATAGCATAACACTTCATTTTCTTTAATTTAGATAATACATTTTGTAATATTTTGCTTTTCCGAAATTAATCAACGATGATTCAGAAACGCTATTTTCCTTAAATAATAACGAATGATTTCAAGCTAGCTTGACTTAATATTTGTGATACTGATATGCCATATAGGGGTGTATCCAGGATTTTTTTTTTTTTTTGGGGGGGGGTAGTCGTGATCATGAATTTTTTTATACCTTTTTCCATAAAGATGACAGCAACGTTAATATACCTGGTAATTGCTTTTCGTTTATTTTATTGTAAAAAAAAGGCCCTCGAAAAAATGTCTTTCGAAAATGTGGATTAGGAAGAGGTTGCGAACCCCTACCACCCTTCTGACCATATAGTTGTTTGTATTCGGTTTGCCTAATACCCCTTTCATATTGACAGCCGAAGTGGAGTTACTCCGCGAGTCCAGAAGGAGTTACTCCACTTTGGAGGGCAATATGAACATTTCTTGAGATTTTTTCGATCCGGATTCAAGTGGAGTACTCAACACTTCGAGAGAGGGTTACAGGCCGAGTAATTCCGCACCGGGAGTGCAGTTTGGATTAACTCAGTAATCTCGCGCGTGTTTACATTTCCTGTCCCAACCGTCACAAGCGAGTTTAGTCGTGGGAGTTAAATTCCGGGGGTTTGATTTTGTTTTATTTGTAGTTGTGTTCGAATCGATTGGTTCTAGATTTTTTGACGTATGTTGTTCTTCTGATTTCAACGAAAGTATCTGAAATCAATACCTTAACCATAGAACTTATCTAACTCCAACACCAAGTTCGTGGAACTGATGGTATTTGAGTCAATCCCCGTACTTTCAATCATGTTTTTGTACTCAGATCACACAATCGTCTGACAAGAGATCAACTATTGAGCATTCAAGTATGTAGGCCTACTGTACAGACCAATGTAATCAGCGATTGATTTCGAAATTTGCGCAAACCGCTTGTTGAGGAAATTCGGCCACACATAATGGCGCGAACTCGCGTGTAAACCATGGAAACGACTACGATACACCGCTGCGGTGCTCTGCCAGTATGAAAGGGGGTGTAAAGTCGGTCCGCAGTACAAGCGCGATCAATTCAACCCGGGAGTTACTTCCGGAGTAACTCCACTTCGCCTTCCACTATGAAAGGGGTATAAGTTGGGTGAGCAGTGAAATAATCCGAAGAAATATACATCACGGGTGTTATTTTAATGCCAAACGAATCATTTCAAACACAAGAGCATTGGCTCTTTAACACCAGGGTGCTGAAAATCAACACTTTTCCGAATAATTAATATTGTGCAACACCCTTGGTGTTAAATTTAACACCCAGTTTTTGCAGTTATAGTTAAGTAGTGTTTTATAAAGTATTTGCTTTATTTCTTCCTTTAAACTTCATCCAGCTTTCTTCTTTTTTGTATTTGGAGTATACAATGTTATCTTTTCTTCGTCAAAGCGACACTAAGGAATAACATTCGCCATCATTATGTCATAACTGCTGAATTAAGATTTTGATGATGTATTCTCTGATTTATTTTTACTTCACTATATCTTTCGGATGCGTCGAAAAATGAAACAACAAAAACAACAAAAAAAAACATTATGGAACACGTGTTATGATGACAGCAATCTTTGACGCTTTAATATGCGCAATACATATTGAAAATGCTTTCCGTCTGATTCTCGTTAATTCCTCCTTTTCAGGTTCGTCCGTTCTGGGTCTTATTCGAACTCACGCGATCGCAGCCGCGAATCACCGCAAACTGTAAGACGATGGGAGCGTTTAGATACGGTTTACGTCCGCGCATCCCATATGGATCACACAGTTCGTGGGTCTAATTCAGGTTCGCGGGTTCATTTGGATTCGGAGTTATGGATCTAATTCGGTTCGCGTGGTTCATTAGGATCTCGCAGTTCTCGATCCAATTCAGTTCACGTGGTTCATATGGATCTCGCAGTTCTCGATCCAATTCAGAGTTCACGTGGTTCATATGGATCTCGGAGTAGAGTTATGGATTGCGATCAAGATCTCCTCAGAGGATCCAGGAGCATCGGACGGGTTGAAACTCATGTTTAAAAGTACACCAAATAGGCCTATGGCTTACAGACAGTAAGTAGCGGTTACGGCGGCACAAAAAGCGAATGATCTTATTGCGACACAGGTCAAATTGACAGCGAGTGCCGTTTGGAACGATGCTAATGGCAATCCGTGAGTACGTTAAGTACATTTTTAAAAGCATTCCTCATTTCAGATTGATATATTAGTTTAGCTAAGTTTTCCAATGTATGCTTACTGTATCCAGGTATTAGCCATTTTATCACTAGTTATACAAGGAAGACTTTGGTGGCTTTAGTTTAATCGTGTAGTTAAATAGGCATGCGTTTTATTATTATTTACAAATGTTAGCAATGGGCAATGCTACATTAAAGACATGGGCTAATATTGTGGAGCTTCAATTTAAAACAAATTGTCAAACTCTGATTCTGAGCTATAAAATATGTGTTAAATGGACAAATAAAAACATAGAATACAAAAATTTCGAAAATTATGCTTCCACTGGCAGATATGCATGAATAAACAATTTACACTGCGGTCAAGATATAAATAAACTAGACCTACATACAATAAGCCTATAGGAGGAAATGAACATTGTGATATCCGGCAACATGAGTACTCGTAGATTTTCATTTTTTTAAAGCACTAAATAATCATTTTGAAATACCATTTTTTCAGGGCTTTATATTTAACCTTAATCAAAGACATTTAGAGCATGGAGGATTATGTAGCTCACATTTTTTTCTAAGCTGTAGTCATTGTTAGCCTGTGGCTTTAACGGAAGTACGAACTAGTGCACGGCCGAGAATACGGCGGTACACGCTACTTATCCCTTCGCAATACCATTGAAACAACACTCCTTAAATGATATAAGTTTAACTCGGTGACCAACAGTTTGCTCTCGTGATTATATCTCAGAAGACAAATAATTATGATTATGTTTGGAATTTGGGTTTCAAATCATAATAGGTCTAGGGTGGGGTTGGGTTGGGTTAGGGTTGGGTTAGCATTTATATTATGCAATATAACCGTCGGGGTAATTGTCGCATAAGTGTAGTTGAATCGTGTCTTTTTTTTCTAATTACGCACCTACTTTACAACCAGCCAGCATTACACGTGCGTTCACCATATTTACTGTAGTTGGTTACATGAAAAGACAAATTGTTCGTGTTTTTTTAATCATGAAATGTTCGTTCAGTCCAAAAGTGGATCAAATGTAGGCCTATAATACAGGTGGTTTGTAAAATCGCGTTCGTAATTCAAAGACACAACATGTATTATATAAAACCTCCTCGCACATAATTTTAAAACATTGCGTGAAACACTTGTTTTGTTTATTATTATTCTTCTTGTCGACTACATCGTTTGCGATGAAGAAACCTTGAGTATGAATGTATATGTTCTTTTGTATGTCATATTACAGAAATAAATTCATTTGAATAAAAAAGTGGATTCTAGTGTTTATGGTGTCAGACTTTTTCAGAGTATGGCATCTCTAAACTCATTTGAAATAAAACAGCTTTCCACTCTGAATCATCTCTCTTATCATGCAAATACACATTTTCCACCTTAGAACTAATTAACATGACAAAGTCAGAATTTTAGAGCCTCTGTTTTTGTCCCTAAGTTTCACCGTGTCACTGCCGGCAACCAGGATAGCCTTGTGTAGTGTCACTGCCCCAAAAGCCGTAGATGACAGGTCCCGCTGGTTTCTTTTTTCTGACATGGCTGTGTCGGATACGGAGGGCGATTTACCTTTCTGAATAATCTTTCATTCATTAAAGGCAGTTTCCAACGCCATCTCCTTCCCTTTAGTTGTGGCTTTCTCATTCTCAATCGACAATTGGTGAGTGAAAGAGGGAAAGAAATAATAGACCGGAGAAAATTAGAAGGACAGACAGAATAGAAAAAAAGAAAGAAATATGGAAAGAGAAAGAGAGAAAAAGAAAGAAAGAAGAAAGAAGAAAGAAGAAAGAAAGAAAGGAAAAACAGACACAAAAAGATAACCAAAACGA
>JZLH01S0081720.1:90747-111841 GCA_001188425.1 Eucidaris tribuloides | reverse complement strand
ATCATAACTAAAGTACAATGTATTTTGCTATTCGTTATCAAAGGTAAGAAAGCAACATGATCCAATTATGTATATGTTATTATATATGAAACAACAGAAACCAATTGCTTTACAGTTTCCTTTGTAATAACTATGTTTGCCCTTACACATTACAGGTTACAATGAGCATGAATCCTGTTATTCATTTTTTAGTCTTTCATATTTGTTTTTTTAGATCACATATGGTGACTCACATTCATGCCAGGTAGTGAAATTATTTCATATTCAATAGTTTATTCTTTTTTCTTCTTTTTCTTTTCTTCTTTTCTTCTTCTTTCTTTTTTCTTCTCTCCTTTTACTCTTTTCTCCTCTTATTCTTCTATTTTCTTTTTCTTCTTTTCTTCTTCTTCGTTTCTTCTTTTCTTTTTCTTCTTCTTTACCTCTCCTCCTCACTCCTCCTCCTTCTTCTTCCATTTTCGATCTTTTTGTTTGTTTCTTCTTTTGTTTGTGCTTTGTTTTTTTCTCCTCTCTCTTTCTTCCTTTTGGTTTTGTCTTCTCTCATTTTTTCTTCTTTGTTTCTTCTTCTTCTCCTTGTATTTATAATGTGTCATTTTCTGAGGAAGATTTTTCATGCGAGAGACGTGATACTTCAGACGCAGAAGAGGAGGGCCTAGTTCTACAGATATCACTACGGGTTGACTAAGTTCAAACGGGGTCCGGTATGTTATGTTCTGCTTAGGACTAGTTTTCACAGGAACCTCTATGATTGTTGCATAATGAAATGACAAACTAAACTCAGTCATTTTTTCAAAGTAGCGCTCTTTTGATTTCAATTGGGTTTTTGTACTTGTTTCTTGATGATCTCTGTTTATTGAAGTAATGTTAATCAATGTTGTAGGCATGTCTGCATTATTTAGAGACGTTATTATTTGCAAACCAAAAAGATTATCCTCAATATCCATATCTCAAGTTCCATTATTCTTAAAAGTATTGGGCTAACATTTACCCAGTTAGAAATTGAGCCACATGATTCCCATGCTACAGTGTCTTCGAGTGGGCTAAAAATGAGCCTGAAAAAATTGTATTCAAAATGTTATTTATGTTAAAAAGTGAATCGTATGTGACAGATTTCACTTTGCCATTTCCTCCTAGATTACTGGTTGTACAAACTAGGCTAGTAAAATCGCCCGGTTTTATTGTTTATGTATGTAATTGCCGATTGGCAGTGTAACTTTCCACTTTAGCTATATTTAAGTTACATTATCATCTTATGAATTGGAAAATCAGCATTACTGTATTATATAAGTTGGTGGTTTATATTCGTGGATCCCCTTAACCCTAAATCAGGCGGGGCTTTTTTTGATTGCTATATCGGAGGGGGGGGGGGCCCCCCCCCCCCCCCCGAGATTCGGCCGTCGTATGGCGATTTGGCGATCGGGACGCACGTCGCCATCACGTAATGTACAAGCGGGTTGGTCTGTTATGTTACTTACCGAATTAATTTCATATTAATTTATGTAATTTATGCAAGGCTAATTTTTTGGCTTTACACCTCTCTTTATGTTTTGCAAATGTACTTAAAAAATCTGGAATCTAATGAATTTCTTGTATTTCATTGTTTGTGAATTTCTTATGTATTTTTTGTTGGTTTCGACCTTTGTTTTCTATTGTTTTTCTATGATTTGTCTGGGAGACGACTTTGCGATCATAACGCACAAATTAATTTATTCCAACCAGTGAAGTAATATCAACATTATGCATTTTTTGCTGTGAAAACACCATTTGTATTAAATTGTACACAAATCCGTTTTGAGCGATTGTTGGGGCGGTTGAATTGCAAGTAAATTGTTACGTAACTTTGGACAGCCGCACCGGAGTTCGCAAATTTGGTCTTCAAAAGTGCGCGAGCTCTGAGGAAAAAGTCATTGAAACGCCGCGCATTGCTTCTCCCGTTGCAGAGTTTGCGCGACGTCTTTTTGGGGGCGATTCCGCCCCCCCCCCGCTTTTTAGGGTTAAGGCACTCTCTCATAAATTTGACTTCCCTGATCATCAGCATAATCACGCATTAGGGAAACGGGGCTTTGGAGGCGATTTGCCCTGAAATTTGAATGATGCCTCGTAGTTGCATAAGGGTTCTACAAAAGAGTATCTGGAAGCATTAAACAGAAAATCGCCTCGAAATGATTTTTTTTATTTGTTTTCTCTGTTCATATCTGCAATTGTGTGAGGTTTGGGCACCCCTCCAATATGTAGAAGTTTCCTAGCCCAAGTGTACTGAAGCGTTAAGGCCAAATGATGGATTGTTCAGTTCGCTCAGGTACTTTTTGTACCCTGGGTGGAGAGGGTATTGCGGTAAGTGTCTTACCAAACACACAGATGCTGCAATGGTATTCAGCGGACGGCACTGGATGTGTGAATTGAATAAGACAAACTTATAGTTATATGCTTGGGTAGTCCCGGACCCGAAAACATTTTAGTACGTGACGTTGACATATTCAATTTAGTTATTTGATTAGTTGTAGCTTTACTGCTAACAGGGGTTCTATACAGGTCAACTTTGCGTAAATCAAATCTTCAGGGACTACGCACATTCCGGCGACTTAGACGAATTGTCAAATTTCAGTTGTACAACAATTTATGATAGAGATGAGGATATAGGAATGGAGTCTAAGTTCATATGATTGTCCATGTGGAGGGGGGGGGAATTAGAAAGGCAGAGAAGGAATGGGGATTTAATGACTTTTTTTATGTCATGCTGACAAGCATGAGATTCAATGGTCAACGCATTAAAACACAAAGACATATCAGGTTGTCAGGTTAGTGTTTGCGACTAAGTTGCCAAAGTCGGAGTCGACGCTATCTTCAATGGAGTCGTGACTCCGACTTTAGGAATTCAAGAGTCGACTTGGATCACATGTAAACATGATGACAATCAACATCGCAGTCTTGTTCATTTCATTGTTATAAAATCTGGCCAGGTTGTCAGTTCAGTAAGACATTATACGGTGTATATTTCAAGGTTGATTGAACTGAAATCATTGAGGGGACATGAACAGTCACTGTTATAGGCTGTTATCATTCTTTTTTTTATCTACTAGTTTGATCATTGCGACAGACCAAACGCCGAGCGTTGCCAAGATAGGTCGGTCAGCGATTTTGATGGGCACTCGTCGACTCAAAAATCCTGGAGTCGTGCACACTGTAGTTTGTCAGTGTGCACTTTGACTTTAAGGCAATGATTTTAAACAGTTGGATCCTTGGGACTCTAAACTATGTTCAGATAGGAGAAATTTTGATGGGTTTTAAAATTGACTGAACCCTTCGATTGCCAGATCATTTAACCTCTTAAACTTTACATGTTCTTGGTTATCTAGCTCTAGCGTTTTATTTGTTCTGTTGTTTCTCGTTTGCAGCAAAAACAGTGATAACGCGCTGCGAGTGAGGCGCTTACCAGTGATTCTATCCGCCGAATAAATGTCTACAGGCAAGACTGCTAGAGTGTAGCAGTCGTGCGATTTCGCCCGACGCTGAGGCTACTTTAGCTGTTGTCCCCCATCCCATCTCATTGGTCTAGCCTTTGTCAATACAGACACGCGTCATTGTCCGAATCCGTTGGATAGTCTCAGTGGTAGAAACTCATCTAATTCTTCCAGTTTATAAATAGTACTAAAATAATATGGGAAGTAATTTTATTTTTGTGATTTGGACACTGATCAAATATTTTTCTTACAGGAAAAGACTCGTTATATATCCATACGAAAATTCGCATGTATTTGAGTATGATTACCACCAAGTTTCTACTCTCCGTTGAAGACTAGGCATAGGTCGCTATGCTGCTGGGATAGCTTTTTTATACTTTGCAGTTAGGTATTATGTATACGGTCTAATGTATTTTCGTTTTTTTGAATCAGCTTTCGGCATATAGTGTTATTTTTCGCGATCTCTAGTGTTTGTTTACATCTTGTGAGATATTTTTAGGAACGCTTGATTTTGTACATACAAATGGAAGAGGCGATTTCAGTTTGCTACGGAGAGTTGGGATTGTCAGTTCGAATGTCGCACAAAGAGCGCTGTTTCTTTTTTCAGGGACATGATGTTTTCATGGGGTTACTACTGCTCGGCAAGAGGTTTATTTCAGCGGCTGCTTGTGCACTGACATTTGAAGATGGACCAACTTAACGAAGGATTAAGTTTTTCCATCGTGAGGTAATGCCCTTAAAAGTTGATATGAGACAGATAGATAGGGCAACAAGCTGGTGTTCGTGCAGCAGACTTGAGTCGGGAGTTTCAAGTAATTTGAGAAGGATCGTGTCTGGGCAATATTCTCTTTCTGTGATGTCAACGGGTTTCTGACAGTGTTCGGGAAGAGATTTATCAGCTAGATTTTGTACAGGAGAGACTTTGTGATGTTTGTGATGAAAGTCACTGCGTTCAAAAATGGTACGTTTGTTTTTTTATTTTATGTCAGTTAAAGCATTTACGGACTAACATTTATTCTGAGCAACACAAATCGAGAAACTTTCTGGTCTCATTGATTTTGAAACAATGCATGGGCAGTTCATGTTCCTTAGTTACGGGTCACTAGTGCATTAAGGATATCTTCGTAGTCAATATAATGATTTCAGTAGGGTACGAATCATATGTGTTGGCTTGGTACCTTAATGCACTAGACCTGGTGTCAAACAGGTTAACATGATTTCATAAATCAGGCATGTAGAGACTAATTGAACATTATTTTTTTCTGTTGTTTCATGTGTATTATTGTCTTTAACGTTTGACATGTTGTAACCCCTTCTCGGGCCGAGTCTGAATTCGTCCAATTTTGCTGTAGCTGTTTTAAGCATGTAAAGAAAGATTTGAAATTCACGGAACTTGTCATTTGTATTAAGGTCAGTGTGGATGAGATTTTGATATTAATTTAGATTAACAAATTTGGTGGGATTCTTATTATTTTGCAAATATTTTAAAATAAATGTAATTTAGTAGTGATTACGTTAATCTATTTCACGTAATGTACATCATTTTGGAATGAGATTCTCCTATATCACACAAGGGGCTATGGAATTTTGTCCATCATGCTATCATTACCATTGTCATGCATTTGGCATTATGGTACACTTACGCGTGAAGATGAGGTAATAAAAATTGTCTGTGTATCTCATCTTAAAATTAGTGGTCATTTTTAACTGGCCGACGTATTGTGTTTATTATTTTCAAATTTGTATTTTGACAATTAAAATTGAAATCTTGATGTCCTAAGTCCTGTCATATGTTATGATCATGAACGCTAAACAAAATTTGTCCCATCGTGTCACTTATTATGACTATCATAAACAATTCATATTCACACATTTAGTTCACAGCTATTTTTTGGTTTTTTGTCAATCTTTAAATACACAAGAACTGAAAATGTTTTTTTTTGTAAGCCAGGGGTAGGGTCATCCGCGAAAACGGAAAGGGCATTCCGCTCAGCTATGGCTTGCTCGGAGAAATGACCGGTCTCACTCCCACAGTGCCTGGTCGCGATGACTGCCATGCAACTTTGGGAGCTCCTGGTAAGGTGATAACAAGTTTGGGAATAAGATTATGACACATAATTGCAATCGCGGCAACCCAAAATCAGCATGTCTACTTGACAGGGAAGGAATAGATTCGCGCTTCTTTCAATTCTTGATGATGAGGTGAAGTCAGTGTTCAGGGAACACTAAGCACATATATTACGTCTTAAGAAGGTGCGTGCTGAGCTTTATGGCCTTTTTGTTCTGAATTGCCCAAACTCCTGTTACTATTGTGTAATATGTATCCAAAACACAGAAAGGAGTGTGCAGGAGCAAAGTACGGAAAGATTTTTCTTTCCAGTGGACAGGTCGTGTTTTAATTGCACAATTGCATTTGGCATGAGGCGTTGATGTGAAAGGACACATTCACTTATTTTGGCGCAGCCAACAGAGTTGTGATGATTTTGCAGTGGGCTGGCAACGCTATTGATAGAGAGGAAGCAGTGTGGCCTATTTTATAATTGCGCTATCCATGGGGAATTCTTTGGCTTCACTCTACATGAGGATGCAGAAATTTTTAAGGAGTTGATGTTTGAGGAGACGTGTAATTTCGGAATGTTTTCTGCTTCGCCCTCAATCAGTCGATAAGCATTGTGCTGTTGAGTATGTGAGATGAGTTGTCTATGTCGGAAATGGATTGGGCCAAGTTTCGGTTGAGCGCTTGAATCTGCATTTCATCAGATGTTCGCGTTTCTGTTGCGCGTACCAATTTCTCTTCCACATCAGACGCAACTGGACGTTCAAATGCAACTTTGAAGCATATCGTGAAGTCTCTGTGTCGATAATCCGGCATCACTTATAAGTTGGTATAGATTTAGCGAAGTGGACTTCAGTCAAATTGATTTAATTATTAGAGACAGTAATGTCAGCTTACTAAAACATGAATTTTCAGGCGATATGCCTTTTTCAAGCGTGAGCATTGCTCACAATGATGCGAGATTTATCAAATGTCACTGAGAGGAAGTTGTCCTTCGGGCAGGAAATGGTGCAAAACCAATGATCGATGTATCGATTGTGGTCTGATGAAGAGTTTGAGGACGCAGTTGTGAGATTAAGTACAAGTGAATTGCGATTTGATTGAGTTTAAATCAGTATGTGCATGGCCTGGTACATTAAGTCAACTCATTTGATAATTGCTTCCATACAGGATGTATCCATGTATTTTTTGGTAAAGAAAGAAAAATTGGTTGTAATCTTTGATTGGAATATAGGCTGTTATGTAAATGACTTTGTAATAAGAGCAGTTTTATGTTCAAGTGCCCTTTTGGGCTTGAAGTGTAAATTCAACATGCAATGTCCATATGTCCATGATTGAGCATGACATCCATGGATTGAGAATTATTTCCATGTACTTGTACTTGGTTAATTTGTTATTTTAGGGACTAGTTGATTTTCCAGTCCGGTAAATTAAAAACAGGAAACCCTTTGCTTCATCACTTTTCATGTGAAAATCATGGATTCACCTTTGGCAACGATTTCATGTTTTTGCTGTGCCATTTTCTATGACAAATTAATTTCCATTTTTAGTCATGTATGGACTAATTATGCTTTTTCAGAAATGAATTTAAACTGAAATCACTGTCTTAGTTAGAAGGTATTTACATAATGAATTAAGCGAGCATTTTGCTGCACGTACTATATGGTTCATACTGAAGCGGGCTCCAAACTTGCATGTTGCCCGATCCTAGTGGGCATTATATCATTTGTTTTTCATTAATCATTATTTGTTAAAATTTGCGTGCTTGGACTAGGTTATAGAAATACTGTTAATCATATTTGTCGATAGAAATTTTTCATAGATTCTACTTAAATTGATATTTGACTATAATTAAACCTAAGTGGGAATCCAAGTTTTATTTTCCATTTTGATTCTAGAGGATTTGCAATTTGCTTTAAATGTAGCAGATGTTAGATTAACAAAGCTTTTCGATCTGCAGTTCATCAGGTTTCACGCAGATATTAACATTACAAGAACAATATTTATACTGAGTTGCGTATCGAAAGCTTCGTAGTCGATTTGCTACTTTTTAAGAATTTTGGAAATTTTGTGTCCAGTAAATTGTTTGTGGATTCTAGAGAACTCAATGTTTTTATTTTGCCGTATTAGGCAAGTGCTTCTAGATCTAGTGGTGGCCTGTCTTACTGTTGCAATATTTTGTTGTGTGGTTTGTCTATTTTGATCTTAAGTGATGTATAGTACTTCCTACAGTGTATTGGATTTTTTCAATTTTTTGTACAGTTTCGGCTTATGATATTTTTATGATGTTTATAATGGCTATGTCATCATATTTTCATTCATCCATTTTCTCAGAGATTATGCATTTCTGTGGAGTTTACAGATCCGGTATTGTAGCGCAATGAGGTTAAGTACTCTTTTCAGCAACTTGCTAGTGAGCGAGCTGTTTGTTTTTGATACACAATCACATTGATATTCAAAATGTACCAAATATAAGAAAAATAACATGGCACGAGATTAATTTTTTTATGTATTGTCGGATGCGCAAGACATTTCCACTGTTCATGTACACTGTATGTCTTTTCAAAAAATTTCAACATTGGTTTTACAATGTTGACTTATGAAAGGTTTTAGTTTTCGAAATTCTTGCTGTAATTTATCGTTGCTTTCCTATGCAAGATGTTTTTGTACACAAACAATTTTTCTCCCATTTATTATTGAATTATTTCATTGTCTTTGTCATAGTACTGTACAGTTACGTATAGTATTCAAACTGTACATTGTACTGTAGGACAGTAGAGCCATCAGATGCATTCCACCTTGTCAGGATGTGCATGGTCATCCCTCGTCCTAATGGTGTGTTAATGCTCTGCATCTGATAAAATATTAGGCATGCACTTGTTTGTATATAATTGTTAAACAGGCCTTTTTGTGGTCTGGGGTGGCAGATGTAGCATATTTTCCTTTATGTGGTATGTTGGAAATCAACACTTTGCTATTTACATGTATGTTTGTTATTACTCAAGCTTCTTGTGAGTTTTGTTTAAAGATGGAATCGATGTTCTTTTTTTTGAGGAAAACGATTGCCTTATGGCTGTGCTACATTGAATTGCTCTTGGGTTAGAATTTAGTAATTTTGTACATAATGTTTGGACCAAATTTGCCCATTGACAGGCATTCCGTTATAATGAAGTCTTTTGTTGACGAAGTTTTCTCTTGTTGCCATCAAAATTTTGTTTATAGTAACAAACTCAAAGTACAAAAAGATTATTAGTAGGTAAGATTTGAGGTTACCTGATTTCTCTTTTTGTAACAGGAATTTTTTAAGATTTTTGTTCATAGATGGATATGGTATATGATTGTTATGCATGGAAATGCCAGTGTCAGCAGATTTTTCATGCACACTGAGTTGGAGGGCGAGGAGTGAAACAAGGTTAACTCAGGTCATAGGCCCATTTGTTTCTGTCATGCTGGACCAGGGCGCTCAGTGGTTGGGGTGGGGGGGGGGGGGGTTTGTTTGTGGCGAAATAGTTTTTCATATCCAAATCGAGCGTTTCAATTTGGCTTCAGTGACGGCCTCGGCATAAAGCGGTCGGGGGGGGGGGGGGGGGGTTATGTTGTATGTTACGAAAATTTTCATCCCAATCTGGGTTCAAGCAGGGTTTTCTGCACTATGTGAGGTTAGATATTTCGTTTTCGTTGTCGTAGGTTGATCAATGGCATATACATGGTGGCTTACTTTGTGAAGTTTCATGGACGGATCCTCAAGTAAACAAATCTTTCTAGCAGACTACACTGGTTTCTGGTTTGAGTAAATAGAAATGTTGTGTACACATGTTTTATAGATTTTCAGTGTACCATTTAGGTCATTACTTTTTTGAGACAGATGTTAACTAAGATTCTTAGATTTATATTTGTTTTTATTGATGAGTGATGTTCATAGATCTATGCGTAATTTCATACTTTTTGGTTGATGGTAACTTTTTCTTTCGAGAATACATTTTTTTGAAAGACTTGCTTTTGCCAGCCTAACAATTTGCGTTGTGTAATATTTACTTGTGTCTCAGATATACATGCTGTTGGATGTATATTCAGCATATGTGCGCTGGCTGTGTTTGTGTGTGTGCATGTTGTGTTACTATGTGTTGCATTGTGTTGTTTGTGTGCGTGTGTGTGTGCAGTGTGTGTGTGTTTGTGCTTGTCGTGCGCGTGTGTGTTGCTTGTGTGTGCATTGTGTGTGTGGTGGTGTGTCTGTGTGTGGTGTGTTGTGTGTGTGTGTGTGTCTGTGTCTGTAGGCGATTCAAACGTGACTATGAATGAAGTTTACAGTTGAAACGTGCAAGCACACCACGATGACTGTTCTTGGTTCGGACCAAGGCAGATTAGTCCGATTAATGGCTTTTGCATATGGGGTAGGTCTCAGTACACATTATTCTGTCATGTATCGGCTGTAAGTCGGTTGTTGTTGTGTGATGTGTGTGTGTGTGTGTGATGTGTGTGTGTGTGTGTGTGTGTGTGTTGTTGTGCGATCTTGTTGTGACTGTGTGTGTGTGTGTGTGTGTGTGTGTGTGTGTGTGTGTGTGTGTGTGTGACTGTGTGTGTGTGTGTGTTGTTGTGTGTGTGTGTGGTTGTGTTGTCTGTGTCTGTGTGTGTGTGGGATGTCTGTGTGTGTTGTGGTTGTGAATGTGTGTTGTGTGTGTGTGGCTGTGTGTGTGTGTTGTGTGTGTGTGTGTGTCGTGATGTGTGTGTGGTGTGTGTTGTTGTGAGCGTGCAGCGTGCGTGCTGTGCGGTCTTATTTTAGCTTCAGGGTAATCAGGTCTTAAGCGTTATCTATTCTACCTCTCAGAAAAATGGAGTTAATCTTTTCTGCGAAGTTGTACCTCAGCTAACCTTACCCTTTTATAATTTGGTACTTCAGTGCACTCTCATTATAAAGAAACTTATATAACTATTTCATTGATAGACTAAAAATCCTCAGCGTTCGGTTATCTTGGGACTTCCCTTTTATTTTGTTTTTGCAGCGTGATATTTAAGAACAGGTTTGCGGGTCCCAAGGAATTTTTTATAGCAAGATGCACTGTTATGTAAATTTTAGTCAAAATTGCAACACCCCCCCGAATTTTTAAAATTCAGTTATAATATACCAAAACAGACTTTCGAATTGTTGTGTGGATGTGACCTTTTGGGCATAACTTTCAATAACACAATTTAAAAAATGCAAAACTACTTATGCATTAAAACCCAGTTTGTTTTGGGATATTTTTTATTTGAAAGCTTTATGCCAAAGTCATACCTGCATTTAATTCTTGATGTCTTTAGTTTTTTTTATATGAATTTTATATAATGTTTTCATAAAGTTATATAACCAAACCAAATAAGATTCAGATTATTAGTGCTGGGTGTATGACTTTCGGAGCATAAAGCTTTCAAATACACAAAAGCCCAAACTACTGGCTTTAGTTTTGATGGCCATTGATTGTTCCTTGTCACCAAATTCATACCAGAATTCATGTACTCAGACAGTGCACACACCTGACATTCTCAGACTCAAATTTATACAATGACATATACTTTGACACTGTCATGCTCTTTCAGTTAAAAATTAAATCACATTTTTCGAAGAATAATTTGAATATCCATTCTTTAATTTGTTTGACGATACTGCACTCATGCACGTATTGCATGTTGTAGTGACCTTTCAATTACTCCTTTGATTCCTGAAACATTGTAAATGAATTACATCACTTTTTTATATGTAATCATGATGTGTGAATTCATCACTCTGGAACTTCTAAGGAAATGTGAATACTTTCTTAATCTGTTTATATTTGTTTGGGCCACAGTCAAGTACCACTGACCGAGATGTATTTATTTATACACAGTTTCTTTGCTGGGCAATGCAAACTTCCAGCCACTTCATGACATGGAGAGCAGTTTAAGCCAGTAGCTTTTCAGTTTTTATTATCTATGTCTCAGTATTGATTTAAAGAAAGCATTAATTGTTCGGTTTTCATCAAGCAGTTCCACATGTGCTAAATACCATCGCTCAATTACATGGGGGCTCAGGGTGATTTGCCATGTAATGCAATAAAGGTCCCCGGAAAATTCCCACCGATCACAAGAATTCGTAGCCGATTTCCCCAATTCCCCATGAGAAATTATTTTGAGCCATCGGTTAATACCGTAGAGTACAAATCTTATCTGACGCCAACACAGTAACCGTCAGAGTGCCCTTATTCATACTGAAATTTAAAATCAAGAATATTAAGATTTCTGTGTAATTATGGCAGCTTTCACCCATGTAAGTAGGTATCATTTCTCTGTTGCATTATGAATTATCATGTGGACTACAAGTTTCCAATTCTGTCCAAATGACAAATCATATTGATTGCAGTGATGTCGTGGAATGCTATTGACAGCACCGGCTCATCTCTATTCAAAAATCACTAAAAAATTATATATGAGTCTACTCTTATTATTTGTCTGATAATCAATGTATTCTCATATAGCTATTCCCAACATACATGCTCATGTCTTATTTTATGCACTACATTGCAGTTTGGTATTCATTAGCACTTCATGTATAGCAAGTAATAAAGTATATGAAGATTTCCTAAGAAAAATGAATTTTTTTTCTCAAAAGAGTGACTTATGGTTAATTACTTATTTCATGTCTTCTCAAGCCTATTGGAACTTCAATCTTATTATTACATGTTGACTCTTTGAGTCGCCTTGTTCAAATAAAAATACATCTATCCACACGAATAAAACAAGTACTCAGAGGACGATTGTCTGACTCTGGCAGCAGTCGTTTATACTTTCATAACTTGGAAGCCATGTAATACAAATTAGCTGAACAGCATGCAAACTGGTTTCACTTAGCAATTAGATAAGTTAGCTGTATATGCCAACTGACATAATACCTACTTATAATGCTACAAGGCCAGGATCACTATCAGACATCATAATTTTCATTCACAACTCACAAAAGAGTGCTCCAATTGTAAACGAGTTACGACATAAGTAATTTCTTTACACAATATGTCATCTCATTTCTATGAATATACATCTGCGTATTGTGATGTACTTTGACAGTCGTGACGTTTGTAATTGAGCAAATCAGTATAGGAGCTTAGCACTTGTTTCGTGAATAATAGTGATGTTTTTTGATTTTTTGGTCTATACAATATAAGACAAAACTCTAGCACTACAATGATACCTCAATGGCTATTACTTTTGTTTGTTTATTTTTAGGAATAATGGGTTATGTCATTCATCATAGTTTAAGGGCTGAGTAGTTGTGTTCTGTTCTGAATGGATCAAACAGATTATTCCTTTCACATGATGGAAGACAAAGGGATCAGATCATGACAAAGTAAAGTGAACAGTAAAAAATATATAAAAAAAAGAAGCTGGTGGGAATGTAGCTTCGTTTATGGGATTCATCTGAGTTCAAATGTTTAAATGCCATGTATCTCTTTTGCGTAGTACAAATTAACGTTGTGTTGGGGCCTAAATGCAACAGTAAGAAAATTAACAATAATAAACTTCAGCAACATCTGCTATAAGAGCTAGGACCACTGAAAGTGGACAAAACTTTGATTCTTGAGATTCGATAGCAAATGCGTACGTATACTATATACATGTACACTCCTGTGGCCAAAACGTGTTAGAACATGGACACCTAGCAAATATCAGTCAATCAGTAATAAATGTCAAATAGGCATGAAAATATATTTGGTGCATTCACTCAACGAGTTTGTCACATATTATGTATACATGTATGTATATTAATGAATCTCATGATTTATCTTGAATCTGTTATTTAGATAGATCAGGCATACATTAATGATTATTTCTTCATTTTCAAATGCAAAAATACTTATTTGATGTAAGGCCAATGTTTATAGTGTATTGCTAGTGCATATAATGTGTGCACACCAGAGTATTACTGTCTTAATGATTTTGTGATCATAGAGGGGTCTTTTGACTTCGTGCTAAATGAATTAATTGCATTATTGTGTACAATGTTAATTACTGATTATATTGATTCTGATCGTCCCTGCAATTGAGTTTTTTTTGTTTGCATCTGCTCGTTTAGGGGTGGAGTAATGTATGCCCGTACTGATATTTACAAAGAATCACATGTGTTTCAAGCCGTTTTTTATATCTGGAGGTGCAATAGATTCTTTGTGAAAATTTACACAAAAATAGTGTCTGATAACAAAACTTATTACTGTGCTTTGAGAACAAATTCTTTAACTTTAGTCAGTTTTAAAGCTAGACATATCTGAGCTAGTGCCGGTCTTGTCATTCGGGGGGGGGGGGGGGGCGGGGGGAGGCTTTGGCCCAGAACGCTGTCAGATCTGAAGATCGCCATGAAATTTGCATGGCATAGAACTGGGATATCATTTGGCAAGCCATTATAGATTTCAAAGTACCTTTTTATATTTTTTAATAATTATGCAATTTAATTTATGGTAAATCATATTTTTGTTACTAATATGTCCTAAATATATGTGTAGAATGCTTAGTTTTGGTGAAACATTCTTATCGACATTTTGCCATTACCACCCCAAATTGCAAATATTAATTAATTTCTATGTATTTTATTTGTTTTGTGAAATCTATTTTTTATTGTTTTTATTTCATATGTATTTTCGATTTTTCGACTTTTTCTTTTTTTATGTTTTGCAATGACTTTGTCAGGGCAATTTTGCGATATAAACAGAATCAAATGCTCCATTTTGACAAGTAAAATACTATAATCAGTGATTATATTGATTTATTGGCTGAAAAACAATTTGCATTGATTTTGTAGCACATAGTACGTTTCGGAGCAATTTTGGAACGGACATGACTGTATGAAAAGTTTGGCATTAACGTTACGTCAGGCTGGGTTTGCGAAAGGTGCTCGTTTAAAGTCTAGGACGGTGCAGTCAACATTTTGTACGAGATGGATAATCATAATTTGTTTGATCCCCCCCCCTCGGGATGATTTAGGGTTACATGGTTGGAGACATACATAGAAATGCTAATCTTATTATCCATAAATATCTTTGGAGAAAAAAACGCGACAAAGGCAGTTCACGGAATGTGGATGCTATGGGATAATCTATTTCTGAAATTGGTGGCTTGACGATATATTTTTCATGACGATTCTGATCCATTCGTGACTCTGCTGCATTAAGCGGTATCTTATACAACGGAGATATGTGGAATCGTATGCTGTGTCTTCCTGGGTGGAGCCAAAGATATCGCTCTTGTGAAGTTCAACTGCCGAGGGTTACAGCATCATGCCTGGAAATCTTGTGCTTGGTGCAGCAGGGCGGTTTTAAGCTATCTCGTCATCGATGTGGTGCATAGGCTGTTGATTAGTTGGGACTCCGCTTACCTATATATTCTTTTGGGTTATTTTCCCAGCTTCTGAATTGTCTTGAGATTCGATTGGGTGTTCATCACACGATCGATTTCCACATTTCATCTGGCTTTCAGTTGTGTTTATGAAACCGGTTCGACAATTCATGTGACAGTCTAGGTAGAAGGAACACTTTGACTTGGGCAGGAATCAGGACTGTGTCTGTATTTAGGCTTTTTTGAGCTTGGCAGTGGAGCAGCCGAATTTATATAACCGGGGAATCTGTCCCATCCATGTCGACGGCATTTGTGATCCATTGCAACACCCATTCCCAGTGAATCTGAGTATATTTTTTGCACCACGTGTTTGTTGTGTCTGTCAGAGGTTGCTTGTTGGCACCAGGGTGTTTTCTTTCTGGATGTTTGGTAGATTTTTTCTTGAAGCTAGTGATTTCTGAAGATTTGCAGCGAAATTGTGGCTCTAGCTCACTTCATATTGATGTGATGTGACGAACTCTCAAAAACTTGTGCATGATTGTAGTTTGCATCGTTTCGGTCCTTGTAAATTCAGTTGCGATTTATTCTTAGTTGGTTCGGGTCGAGCATCAATCCAAGAAGGAATGCGCAGCAAGAATGAGGGCATGATGTAGCTGTGTCAGGAGATGTTCCTGCCATGTTGACATTTTCATTGGGTCACCGTACATTGCGGGCTGGTAGTTAGTTCCTTGCAGCATAGAGATGTTGCATTTGTTGTATGATGTCGGCCATCATAGAGGTGTTTACACTACCTGCTCATAATACAATTTTCATTACTAGTTGTGTTTAGTTATTTGCAGATCTACATTGTTTGTACCAGATTTATCCTAATAAATTTTAAAATGAATGATCAAAATTTGTTAGTAGTTCTTGTCTTATCTTTCGGTGTTTGAATGTCATGATGATATCCTTGGAAGTGGGTAGTGGTTTGATCGTTGGTATTTATGGTTAAATTTCGATACTGAGTGTACTTTCCTAACCTGATTTTATGGGATTTCTAGATTGACCAAAATCAGATGGGCCAGCACATTAGTTTCACAGGTTCACTCGCTTGTCATAAGGGCACTATATAAGAAATCATTTATTGGTTATTGCACTAGTATTTGTATAAGACATAGGTCGCTATTCATACAGGTTTTTTCATAGGACATTCACTAATAACCGCTACGGTCACCTATGAGATACATGTGTACAATTATTTTTTTTAACAAAGAACTCTGCATTTTGCTGATGTAGTGATGGGGTATGCTCGCTCCCGTCCATTGCCAAATTGATGTCTTCTCTGGCGATGTGGACCGTTGCGTTCAACTTCTGATTCTATTCAGTCAGTGCCATATACGAATTCATCCGAAGTTTACATACTATCTGATATCCGTTCTCGAGTTTCATGGTAAAGACTACAGTCTATGGGAGCCTTGTGGACCTTTGACCTTTCAACCCAAAATTGATTAGTTCATTGTGCCTAGCACTTAATTTAAGCTTGGCTAATTTCCCAGGTTAGAATCTGAGTTACATGAGTTCCTGCTTATTTCATTGTATTTTGCCTGTGAGAGCATAAATTTCCAATTTTTGTATTCTACGGTGTTTACTTGCATTCCACATTACTGCTAAGTCATGATATTGAGATTTTGAATTTTTTTTAAAAAAGTCCACACGTTAGCCTATCTCTTTAACCAGTTACATTAATATTGATAAAGCCGTTCTTACTTATATGGTAACGAGCCTAAATCAGACTTGACTTTCAACCCATAATTACATCGTTTATTGCTTTAATAGATCTTTCCCCCCGTTCAGAAAATGCAAGCCATTAAGTTATGTGTAGCTAACAAGCCATATAAACTGTTTAGGCCGTGACCTTGATTTTAACCCCAAAATCTATACCAGTTCATAATGCTTTTTATGATTATCTCACCCAAGTTTAATCAAATTCCAAAAGACATTCTTAGTTATTTGTGATGGCCAAATCAGAAATGTTGTAGGTCACTGTGAAGCTTTGAATCTTAACCAAACAAATCAGTTAGTTAATTTGTTTTCCATCATGGACGAGGTGGAGGAGTGGAGTAGTTAGCGAGTAAAGGTTAGATAGTAGATATTAGTTATTAAGCAAGTACAGCGAACAAGGTACGGAGGACGGAAAGGAAACAGAATAATGCAGCCTAGCAGGGACTTAAGGGAGAGGAAAAACATGTATGTGACTTTATGGTAGTATTGCGGATGGAAATTACTAATCAGGGCGAGGTACTTAGGGTTTAGAGGGAGTGGATGATTTACGTTGTACCTAGAGAATTTTTAACGTTCAGAGGTTAGGTAGATCTCCGGGAGTGATGGTTGTTGGTGGTATGTTATGTACAAGAGGTACCATACTGGTGCATGTATGATGATGACAGTATACTTTGACGTATTTTCATATAATATCCAACTCAAGGTGATATAAAGAAAAAAAAACAAAACAACAGAAGAGGAAAAGAATTTAATGGTATGAAGAGTTATGTTTATCTTTGTAATTTTTTTTAAGAAAGTAAAAAGTAAGAAAAAAAGAAAATGACAAGATAAGACGGTTATGCGTTCAAATAATAATTACATAGAGCAAAATTCTGGTAGTATTGGAACTGAATTGATGTATGGCTTACTCATACCTACATTGTTTATTCAAGACCTTTGCTGATGTTCGATATAATGTAGGTATTATGATTGACATGGTATTGAAAAATGAGAAATGTAGTCAAAACTATGCATAGTCGCATAATCGTACTCAGAACGTCTTTAATGGGTTATTTCATTTATTTTATTTGTTTTTGATCTTATAAGTTTTTGTGCAATAAAATCTGTAGGAGACGAAAGGGATGAATTTCCTTCTTTTTAATATGCCTTAATTTTGTATTTGCGATTAAAATACATAAGGAGATTAGTGAAAAAAAAATACTAATGTTTACTTTTTAATAGATGTTAAAAAATCGAGGAATTTTCAAAAAACAAAAGTATATTTTTGAGAAAAAAATAAGGCTACACTAATAACAAGGCATGGATAATTAATCCTTATGATCATACTTCCCATAGGTGATAGATTTCTGTATCGGTAGCAAATGTATTTTTTAAAAATATTTTTTTTAATTTATGGCAATTTTATTTATGAAGTAGGTGAAGAGTAAATGTAATGTTTGTTCAAACTGTTTCAGATAAGTTTTAAATAAAAAATGAAATTGTATATGCGTTGTTGATTATGTAGATCTGGAGCTTACAGAGTGTCAGGTTGTTAATGTATGTTAAGAGACACTTTGTATGATAGTTATGAAAGAATTTGAATAATTGTAAAAACCGTTCCGATGTGCGCAAAGATAATATGTACGTTAGTGTGGTAAATATATTGTTAATTTTGAATTATACCCAAAAAATCTAAAACGATTTACGTATTGGTACTGTTAAAACATTAATAGTGAATTTTGCTTTTAGGTGGTTTGAAGAGTATCAATATTAAGTTTTATGTAATTATGCTTTATTGAAAAGTTAGGGTTCAGATTTTGCTAAATTAAACCACATGTAGAATTGAAAACTGTAAAGAAAATCAGATGGTGTGCTGTGAGGGGTGTGTGTCTGTACCAAAAATAGAATTAGACAAATGGATAGGGATAGTGACTAAAGTCTGGGCGGGAACAAAGTCCGAATAAATACAACTTTGTGTAAGATAATTTTGTAACCTTTTTTTTTTCCTGTAGATATGTGTATCAGTACGTGTAAGTGTACGTAGCACTTTAATTTAAAGTAATAATAATATGGTCAATTCCTAAAAAACTTACTGTGGCACGTAATACCACAAGACTTTTTCTGGGAATCCAACTATATTGTATGTGGATGTCGTATGGTAAGGACCTAAGAGCGTTGACTTGCGACAGTTTAAATTATTACCGTGAATGACTAGTGAACTCAACCTGCATTATGTTTCACAGAATTTTTATCCATGGCTAAGAAGAGATTTCCAGATGATTGGGATTTGGAGATCTGGGATTTCTGTCACTTAACTTTTGGGTGAAGGGCAGAGTCTATTTCAGAACTATCAATGGTGTGCATAATGGGGTAGTTTTACAAATTAATTTTCCTTTTTGGTTGAATGTCTAGGATCGAAAAACTCGCGAGCCAGTTTTTACTTTTTTCTTTTTAATATTTTCTTCTTCTTTTTCTTTATTCTTCTTTTTATTTCTTTCTTTGTTCTTTTTTTTTTTTTTTTTTTTATTTTTTTTATGTTTTTTATTTTTGTCTTTTTTTTTTTTATCTATTCTTTTTATTTTTCTCTTATTACCTTTTTCTTTATATTTACTATTTCTTCATATTTATTTTCCTTTTATTACCATTTTCATTTTTTTTTATCTACTCTTTTTTCTCTCTTTAATCTTCTTATTATTCTTTTTCATATTCGTTTTTTTATTTTTCTTTGTTTTTTTCTATTTTATTCTTTTATCTTTCTTTTTATCATTTAAATTTACGTTTCGTTTTAGTTTCGAAGACAGTTATTTACAATTGATGCTATTTTGATTGTCGGCTATTTTACACCACTACTAAAAAAATCTTGCCATGCACGTATAGCCTTTAGGTATAGATTCCAGAATCATGACCTCTATACCAGGAGGACCAGGGCGTATGTTCTGTGTTCGTTTTTAATCACGTTACCAGACGGTTTCATGATATCTTAACAGTTCTTTCGGATGAAACAAATAAATGAATGAACAAACGAACGGACGAACAAACAAACACACATTTTGGTGGAAGAGGAAGGAGTTCAGGTGTTACGAAGAAATAAAAATGATGATGATGATGATGATGATGATGATGATACAACTACTACTACTACTACTACTACTACTACTACTACTACTACTACTACTACTAACTAATAATAATGAAGAATAATAGATAATAATAAATAATAATAGAAATTTATAATCATCATCATCATCATCATCATCATCATCATCATCATCATCATCATCATCATCATCATCATCATCATCACCATCACCACCACCATGACAACAGAAACATAAGGCACCGCCATTTTAAACTAGAAGTTAGAAATCTGTAATATTTTGCGTCACTGTCTTTTCTACAGATGAAAATCCTAATCGGGCTGTTCCTTTGTTTCTTGGTATTGGCAACGATACACAGCACAGAAGGTAACATTGATCCATTTATTTTATGTCAACATTTTGTAAAGAAAGTTTCTAGAATAATTAATTGTGATAATTTATCGAAATACATGTTTACGTAATATACAATTGTCTTGGCCCAATCTCAAACTGTACGTATAAGTTTATCACCGAAACTTTCATTTTTATGTAGAAGTCATTACATTTTGTCCACCGTTGAAATTTTATGATAGAAAACGTGTCAAGAAAAAGATACTTTTTATCCAGATTAGAGTGAGTAAAGGGTCAAATTAGTGGTTGAAATCTTCGCAAAATTACTCTTTTACTTAAACTGCCATGTTACACTTTTTTTCAAGTATCATATGAATAAACGCCAACAGAAATGTTCTCGCGCATTTTAAATTGAGAGCATTAAGAAATTGTAGGTATTTCATAATTTGTCGTTTTCGGGCATTCCTCAAAGTTCATGTACATTGTGAAAAGGCCCAAATGTAGTCCCACACTCAGCTTCTTATGTTAACCTATCGTCCGCTGTATCAAAATAGAAACTTCAGGCCTTCGGTACTGGACACCCACTTAATGAGATCCGAAATAATGTTCTTTAAATTTGGTAGAAGTATAAGAAGTTGAACAATTTGAGGATGCAGAAAAGACAGTCTACTGACAGACTGGTATTTGATGCACAGTACTGTATTATCCCGTAATCCCCTTAAAGGGAAATACCAAATATTAGAACTGGAACAATTAAGGACACAATGCTCCCACGATCAGGTATACTGTTTTAGTAAAGTTTCTGTTGTGAAAATTTCACAGTCGTTAATGTCCTCTTTGTTGTACGATTATCATCAGAAATTAATGCCGCCCTGGCAGTGAAATGGAGCTTGTGGAGCTTTCATGGAATCAATTTTTATCAGGATCGGAGATGAATTCAAAAGGGGGTAAATTAAAGCACGCTTCTCCTCAAGTAAACAAAATTCAAGACAAATCATTCCAGCCTAAATAATACACTCTAGCCAGTTTATATATTGGTGTAATCAAATTTTCTCATTTGGTTCTTGAGTTTTTGTTTT